>SJJU01072513.1:0-15344 GCA_012932125.1 Conopomorpha cramerella
ACATTTTTTTTACACACGGTCACCTGACCCCAAACTAGGATACCCTGTACTATGGGTGCCAGAGACTGATATACTTGCATAAATACTTTTAAATACATACATAGATAAATAAAACACCCAGACGCACACAACAAATGCCTCAGCTCATCACAAAAGCATTATGTCCGTGGCGGGAATCGAACCCGCGACCGTTGTCCTAGAGGCAGATGCCCTGACCACTAGTTCATGCCGGCCGTCATAGCAACTAGCAAATGTATTAGTACCCTTATTTTGGGGCTATTGTGGTAAGTAAGCAACAAGCCGTCAAATATCTCAAAGCTTCGATTGTAATAGGAACAATAATATTACGGGAATCGCTGCAAAAGCATGCCACTAACTAGCAAGTGTATTCCTTATTTTGGGGCTATTGCGGTAAGTAAGCAACAAGCCGTCAAATATATCAAAGCTTCGACTCGTAAGACGATCAACAATATTAAGATCGCTGCACAAGCGTGCCACTGAGTAGCGTTTGTGTATCAGAATTCTAATCCCACCATTATCTTCAGCCAGGACATCAGCAATCAGGGCCCCAAGTCTGAATGGTAGCGACAAACGATATGCATGGCTGTTTTACTAAGGATCACAGTAAAATTTGTGTAATGAAACTGGCAATGGACATTTGTTGACGCTGCGATGCCAGAGCGATGTAACTACGAGAGTGTAGCAGACTTAGAGGGTCCTGGTCGATGTATGTCTTTCTGGGGCGACCTCTACTCACCCAGCTCGTGTGATCCATGAAAATCTCTTTCGTTAATCGACTTTCATCCATCCTCTCATCTTAATGTAGGTACTTTAGAATGTAATGCGCAACAAACTGCTTCTACTTATACCGCTTTGGGATTTAAAGGCGTGGGTGTATATATAATATCAATTATTTATTTAGGTATTAATTTATCAATTCGTAATTACATACATTGTACCACTAACACAGATATCAGTGTTTTAATTACCCATTAAACTTAAAAGATGTTACGATAGCACATGTCCAGAGACAACCAGACATTAATATCTGTAGGTAAATTTGTTTATTATTGTACTATCTATCTGCTTATCTTTGTTAAATAACTTAGTCCAAAACGATAATGAAACTGGGTGAACTGCATTAATTATCTCGAGCCAACAAACTGTGCGCTATCGGTTGATTTTGCACGCAAATCTAGTTAGGAAGTAGGTTCTATCTTCGCATTGTTATGTAGATAGCGAAGTATTGAAAAGCGTATAAACAAAAAAGGCCGGTAAACAATTTTGTTTATCCTTCTTAGATTTAAGGCCAATTTTGTAGCTTCTGAAAATACTTCTCTTTCTTCTTGAAACAAGGTATTACACAGTGCCAATAGAAGCCAATCACAGCGGGTATTGGTCTATGCGTCTTACTCGACTTAAATTGTATCAAAAACTCTTTCTACAAATAACTTTTCGCCTGTGACTAAAATGATTGTCACCCAATTTAAGAGCCCATATTCTGAAAGAAACTTCAATGTAATTCGTTTTCACGTGTTGATACCTTATAAGATGACCCTTACATATATGACAATTCCCCATAGCGTTGATGAAATCGAATATATCCGTAGGTAATCCTTAAAACTAGCTAAGGGTGCCCTATAAGTTGGTGAAAACGGATAATGTTCAAAGTGTAAATAATCAACAAATCTAAAAAGAGTGAAATGTTAGTGTGGTATGAATCCGTGTTGGCAATAAACATATGAGTACTTCTTCTTACTCACTATTCGTTATTTTTAGTACTATTCAACATGAATTTACTCGTATTGAATAACATAAATAAATCATATTGAGCTAATTAATAATAGCACTCACGCGTCAATATATCCTTCTAGCACTGCATGTTTTTATTTATCTACAATTATCACTTGAAGAAATGAGTTGATTGAGACACAGAAAATATTGATGAAGCTTACCTTATAATCTAATTTATCACCTTGCATAGGTAGGTACATTTTAATTCGGTTTGAAAGAAGATGTGGTGACAAAAATAAGGCATACTTCGGTGGTTCGGACGTATACAAAACGTAAGTAATCTACAAGAATGTCTTAGAAGGCCGTGTCGGAATGGGTCGTTCTAGAAGGTCATTCCTTGGTCAGATGTCTGTAAGGAGGTCTGTGTACTGAGTACCCGAAACTGGTGATCTTGTATGCAGAGATGTATGGATGCTGAAAAGACGAAAACGAATGGCCAGGATCATGACAAGTGGAGGTCCATGTCTGTCTACCCCACATGGAAGACTAGCGCGATGTGTATGTACTTTTTAATTTCCTAAAATATGTCTTAACTCGAAGATCTATTGTGAGACATTTGTGTCTGCAGATTACCACCATTGTCTAAACAGAAAAACATACCTAACTCCAAAAATGCGACTTTTCCATCATGCACTAATATTAAATTATCCTCCAGGCTCACGATGAACCGGTTATTGGCTTCGGCATATCCAGCAACGGGAAGTTCATCATGTCCTGCTCGTCGGCGACGGACATGGTGCTGTGGGACCTGAAGGGGCAGCGTCTCACCAAGCTGGACACCTACGTCATGACGACCCACGCCGCGAAGATCTCGCCGTGCGGCCGGTTCGTACTGGCCACTGGCTTTACTCCTGATGTCAAGGTCAGTTGAAGGAAAGGAGAATTATCAAATGAAAAAAAAAATCGTATAAATATTAAAATTAAAATTATCATAAAACTTTAAAATTAAAATTATCGTATAAAACTTTGAAATTAAAATAGCCCTGGAAAATTAAACTAGGTATTAAGCTCCCCTTAACTAAAACAATAGGTATTTTGCTCCCATTTAGGTTGTTTTGTAGTTGAACGTCGGGATTTCTAACATTTTAAGGGATTTATAGAGAGGCTATAGGGTGTTTTATATTAAAAAAGAGGTATCAATTCATTTTAGATTTAATTCACTTTATAAAAAAAGAACTACAGGTATAAAATGGCGAGTGCAGAGTCAGGTTTTTTTTAAAGAAAAGCAAACCTTCACACGGTATTTTTCATGTAATTTCCCAATACACACCTTGAAATATGTGCTATTTTCGCATCATCAAATACCTAGGTACATTCGCAGCTATTGTTTAGGATGTCCTCGTTTGAGGTGCAGCTAAACACGCTAAAAGGTGAAGTTCAGTGACATTGATCTTTCAGTTAGTTTCAGCTTTTGTGTTGTTAATGTTTACAGTTTTCTCGCTCGCTATATGAGAGCAGCACTAAGTATATAACTTAGTAAGATGATAATCTTATCACCTTACATGTAAGATTCCTTATGATTTACTACTTAATTTAGAATAATCGATTCAAATATGTCTTAGTCTACTCTTGAAGCCTGATGGGTAGGATATTAGTGAAAGAATCTAGCTCAAGGAATTAACCGGTGGTGCATTTGCAGCAATAAGCCATCTCATTCTGTACTGTCTCCTTCCTAGAGGTTTTAATTATTAATGTACCTATAGGATAACCGTGATCCAAAGCTTTTTAGCTGCAAGGATTAGGGAAAGCAGCGTCTCGCGGTAACGCAGACCCGCTCGTCCGGGCACATCAAGAGTCGAGCTTAGTGTCCCACGCAGGCTACTAACCTGTGGGTTTTCACTTGGGTGTATCACGCGGCGATGCCCTGGTAATAACCATAGAGTAGGATATGGCTAACGCCCAATCCTGTGCAATTCACAATATTCGTTGATTGTACTTTTGGTTATACGTATTAGCACAATTATAACTGGTATAATTACTTGTACTTTCTAAGTGAATCAGCACACTCATCATCAGCCACATCTACCGCTCCCAATGAATTCCATGATCATTTGGCCGGTAATGGCACTAATCGCCCCGCTTGGCAGGATCAACATATTTTTTTTTTTAATTTAATTTTACACAAACACTTTCTTTGTAATTTAAATAACCGAGTAGAATCCTAGTTTCTAATGAAAATGGACCACACATAGCCTTTGAAAATGAGATAAATTGCACACGCAAGCTTGCACAGTGGGACTCAAACCCACGACCTTCCGATTGCATCAACGCCAACAAGTAGGCCACAACGCGCTGTTTAAAGACAAAGCCTAAACAATCCCGAATAGCAGCTGCCGACCTAGATACCCTGCTTTGTGCCACAACACTATCAGTTGGCAAAATGCGGGGGTTATCATATCAAACACATACACACACACAAACACGCGAGCTCCATGCAAATTATTTACATAAATAACGTACTATTTGTATTGTTATATGTAGGTACTAGTACATATTAACGGATAGCGCAAGAATATGTGACCGTTACGTCATGCAATAGGACGATCACCGGGGAGATTTGTTTATTGTGTAGACTGTAGGTACCGATATATTTTTAAGAAAAAAAAAGAACCGACTTCAACCATTACTAGTCGTCCCAATGATTTTTAAACGTTCGATTTTTCTGTTTTCATCATCAACCCCTAATTCCCTTATCCCATCCTTTAGAATATCTTTTCCAACCAAAAAACGACAATTGGATCTCTTTAGGACCATAAGTAACCTACGCTCGGCTACGCAACACTCTTGGGTCTGTATATTCTGCAAGAATAATCAGAACTTTTATGAAATGTCCTAATCACTTGGAGACATCACGCCTCCAAAATTGTTATCCACCCCACTAGGAATATTGACGTATCACCATCATCATCTTATGATCAAGCCCCATGAGAGGTACGTAGAGAACATCGATCTTCACATGCTACGGTCCTCACGTAGGCCTTTTGATTCTTTCACATTTGAGGAGGTGAATATCAACACTTATCCATTTTTTAAATTCAGATTTTTTTCTCAAATTTCGTTTAACATGTTGAATTACACCCCGCACCCTGGAGAAGAAAAGTTAAAGAAAACTGCGTAAATCCCTTATAAAATCGCATATTTGAAAAAATGTTCCAAGACAAGACAAGATACTTGATACTTGACTCACAAGTTTTTTATTTATTTCTAATAAATTGTAAAGTGGATAAGTTGTGCTTTTGATATTCACCTCCTCATTTATCAATCGCGCATGAATGCTCGATGGGTAGTCCAGCTACAAGTCACCGATTCTCTTATTATTTATACAACTGTTATACCTAGGAGACATAATGTCTCCAAGGATTCTGTCCATCACATTGAGTTTGTCTGGAAGTAAACCACTGATCCAGTGTATTCCGAAAATATATGTCATTATCATCATTATGTCAGCCCATTGACATCCACTGCTGGTCTTAAGTGAGCATGTAGTATAGTTTATCGTTGTTTGCAGGTGATGGAAGTATGCTTCAACAACAAGTCTGAGTTCACTCAGGTGTCGAAGGCGTTCGAGCTGGTGGGCCACTCGTCCGGCATCTACGACGTGGCCTTCGACGTGGACACGTCACATATCGCCACCATCTCTAAGGACGGCACGTGGAAACTTTTCCATACTAAAAGTAAGTTGTCATTGTTTCATTATCTTTGACGTTTTCAGTCATTGTTCATCGCAGCGGGTACTATTTGTGGAGGAACCTCCTAATGTTTTTGCTGATTCGCGGGATTAGCTTCGTCCGCGAAATTTGCGCATATGACATAAACGGGATGCGGACAAGAGTTCAGAGGTTAAATATGGAATAAAACATTGCTGAACTTAACATGGGGTTAAGGAGCTAGTGTTATGAAAATACTAATATTTATTTCGCGAATTCGAATCTACACCTTATCTTGTACTTAAATGCTGTATAATTCACCAAAATTAGACCTTGTATACAGATAATCCCCAGACAAGCCAAGTACTTAAAAACATATTACCAAGACCTAGAGGTAATCAGGCTGATCACTAGACCAAACGGTCAGTTCAAGTTTTACCTTTTTCTACATGCCTTTTCTGTGCTGTTTTCTTAATTTATAACAATAAAACTACGGTTAAATATAGTACTTTCATTAAGTTTTGCAGTCGTCATTAGTCAGCTTCAGTAGTAAAGGAAAATATCAGGACAACTTTATTTTTCTTTCATTGGGAAATCATTGCTGCATTCGTCTCTGATATCTGTGACAATAGAGGGGTTGTGAGGGACTAGCAAGAACTGAAACCCCACGATGATCGCCCGCGTGTTTTTTTTGTTGAGGATACCGAAATCGCGCAAATTCCATGATGCCACAGGGCATGCAAATCAAAAGGTATTGACACACATAAAAAGTGTCTAGGGATCAAGTACATTTTAGAAGATTGCAACCAAGAATATTTTTTACAAAACAAAACTGAATTCATTCATAATTTATTCAAAATGTGGTGATGAGTTATTGATACAGGCATGGGGAGTCAGGTAGGAGACCAATCCAGAAGATTAGATTTGATTTAAATAAATTTGATTTTTTAGAGCTAAAAATATTCTTGATCCCTAGACACTTTTGATGTGTGTAGATCCTATAGCATCACTTATCACAATAGGTCAGATGGTAAGATTGTGGTTAGATTTAGGTAGTTATTCAATTATTGTTACCTACAACGGTATAACAAGCACGCGTCACAACATAAACAAAACACAAATCTAAATGTCGTAACTCGTTTTTACTGTTGTGTGAATATAATCGTCGAAAAATTTGTAGGTAACCTCTTTAGCTAGATATTTCGAGACCATACAACTGTTTTGCATTTGAAAACCGTATTGAAGTACCTATGTTATGTATACCAATGTGTTCGGGGAGCATCGACCCCAGATCACTGGTGAGATGGCTGAGCAGCTGATGGAGAGCGGGCACGCACGCACACGCGCGTCACACTGCTGAACACTGGCCTACCCCTTATCTCGAGCAGATAACCGATTAATTTAACGAGACCATAACGTCTATACTGACGGTAAATATCAGAATTGTTGTTTGTTTCAACGCACTAATCTCAGGTACGAAGCGGACTTTTATTGAGCGATTGTATTGAAACAGTGTTTGTCTGTGGAGTGGGTTAAATGTAGCTGTAAAACCTGTAAAAATAGTTAAAGATAAAAGAATCGATATTTAAGCAGTAAATGTAGATTTGCTATTTTCTCCTGGAAGCCATTGTTCGAACCCTTAATTGGGAAATTGGTTCACGAAAATATATGAAGTAATAAACAAAAAAAAATACAGACGAATTGAAAAACTCCTGCTTTAATGAACTCGGTAAAAACCCACACTATCTAATATAGTCTATATAATGTAAAGAAACTGAAAAATTTGAAGTCCTGACTGTTTCATTCGTCACTGACTGATCTGGTCACTGACTGTTGGTGTGTTAGTTCTTAAGTTAGTAAATAAATATATATACAATACAATACAATCATCGCCCAGCCTAAACCCTTGACCATTTCACGGTAATTCGTTTTATTATGTTTACGTGAGAGAAATAAGGATGAGCGTCTGTGGTCCAGTTAGTCGGATACTTGACTTGTAACCGGAGGTCGCGGGTTCGAGTCCGGCTACTGGACGTGTACCAATTGGAATCTTTTTTCAGAGCCTATGTACGCAACGCTCGTACGGTGAAGGACAACATCTCGATGAAACCCGCACACCACAAGGTGTGTGAACCCTATAACGGCGATGGGCTCACCCCCTGTCACGTTGGGTTAAATACGCTTGGTGAACCGTGGGTATTTGCTTTAGAAAGTGCCTCTGCCTACCCCGATTTGGGATTAAAGGCGTGAAGTGTATTTTTTTTATAAAAAAGGATGAAAAGGTGTAAAAAAGGGGGTAGAAGTTTATATGACATGTTACCACATCGCTGCTTAACATCAGGCAGGATGGTGGTCAAACGCCTGTACGGAATACAATAGACTGTACGGTTATATTCTAAATCAGTGTTTCCCAAAGTGGGCGGTAGCGCATCTGGGGGCTTTAAGAGATCCAGAAGAAAATAAAATTGAATCACAACTAATATAGGTAATCTATCTTAATATATAAAATTCCAGTGTCATTATGTTTGTTCCCAATTAACTCTTCACCAAGGCTACCGATATTCACAAAAGTTGGCATTTACATGTAATTTCGTCCAATTTGAGAGATAAGATAGTTTATATTTCGTGTCGTCCACTGCCTGGCACAGGCCACCCTGGAGGTTATACTAATTTTATGTTCATAATAATAGTTAAGAGCCCTGTAGTTCCGGGCGTTTAGACAAGAATAGGACTACGGTATCCCCTGCCTGGCGTATAAGACGTCCTAAAAGGGGTCCTTGGGGTCGTGGGTGTCGGAGTGGGGTCCCCGGCACCTGCTTGTACGGCCCCGAGAAGGGCGGCGGTTACTCTATTACCTGGGAACTGCCGTTGGCGATTGAGGTCGCTGGGGCAGACACGTCACCGTCCGCCTCGAGACGGAGTCCGAATACCGGACAGATCGCTTGGGCGGGTCTTGACGCAATTCCTTCGGGTACTCCCGGGACACGGAGGTCATCGTGGAGGTTTAGTCGGTAAGAGTCCGACACTACCCCGTTCCCTGTCAAAAAAAGGACAACGTCTGTCGAGTCCACTAGTAATTACATAAAACTCAAAGGCCTGACTTATTCATTCATCACTGACTCATCAACACCCAGCCCAAACCCATGACCCTAGAAAGCTGAAAATTTGCACAGGGATTCCTTCTATAATGTTTACATGGGATAAGAAAGAATTCTCCAAAATTCATCCCCTGGGGGGGTGGAAGTTTATAGATAACTAGTGGACGCCCCGCGATTTCATTCGCATAATTTCAGTTCTTCATACAAACTATAACCCCCTCTATATAGCGACACGACCAACAGGATCGGGGTAAAAAGTATCCTATGTCCGTCTCCCGGTGCTAAGCTACCTCCTCACCAATTTTCAACGAAATCGTTTCAGCCGTTCTTGAGTTATAAATAGAGTAACTAATGGAGGACTAATGGAGGACTTTCTTTTATATATATAGATTATATATTAGCAGGGAAACACTGTTAATAATGGATATTGGCAAATGGTCAGCTAGTAGGTACACAGTAATTTATTTGATTTGGGGTTATAATGGTTTATAAGGTCCTCAATCTCTATCTAAAATATCTATTTTCATAATGGCAAGTACACAAAATAAGTTTGGCAACCTCTGTTCTAAATGGAAACTAAACTGTAGATATGCTATAACTTTATTATGTGAGATACATATCAAAAGGTAACGACTTCTATTAATATACACTATGTACTGGGAAAGATTATATCGAGATAATGTTAGTTATATGACTTTAGCTGGTACATCTATAATATGTTTTAACGAATAGAGGCAATGAATTTGTTTAGCAACCGTTTAATAATCGCTTGCACCTTTCTTCCAGCAAAAAAGTTTGTGAATGAAAACTAGCTATTGGATTTTTTATAAATTGTCCAATTGTGTGGAGGCACCTATAACCAAAGGTCAAAAGTGAACAAAAGGGCCCCGTCCTGCAAACAAACTGGGGCTACTGGGTTGTACTATTTTATCACCGTCCTGGGGGCAAAAAAGAAAGGAAGGTTATTTAGCGAGGGTAACGTTTTTGGTGTTTTTTTACCTCTGAACTGGTGAACAATTTTGATTTTGTCTAGGTACTTTATAAGAAAACCATACAGAGTGTGTAAAAGGACCCCGAGTCTTAGGAACATTATTGGGTTCGTCAATGTGAACAACTTTTACTATGGCGAAAATATGGGGAAACGAAAATTAGAATTTAGGGTTCCTTGTACACGCAGTATACAACTTTTTTTTTTTTACTATTTTAAGATAGTTTTTCACAGCCTATGTACGTGATCCGACAGAGAACCAAAGTCATCGACATAGCTCATCGTTTTAGCAAGCTGAAGTGGCAGTGGGCCGGCCATATTTGCCGTAGAACCGATGACCGTTGGGGAAAACAAGTTCTCGAGTGGAGACCGCGTCTCGGCAAACGGAGTGTAGGACGCCCTCAGGCAAGGTGGACTGATGATATACGCAAGATGGCTGGCAGAAGCTGGATGCGAGAAGCCGAAAACAGATCACAGTGGCGTGCAATTGGAGAGGCCTATGTCCAGCAGTGGACAGGTATGGGCTGATGATGATGATGATGATATGTACGTAACGCAACGCTCGTACTGTGAAGAACAACATCGTGATGAAACCAGCACACCACAAGGTGTGTGAACCTTATAACGGCGATTCGCTCACGTTGGGTTAAACACGCTTGGTGAACCGTGGGCATTTGGTTGGCAAATGCCTCTGCCTTGGGATTAAAAGGCGTGAAGTGTGTGGTTTTTAGGTCAGTACTTTCTTTAATACATATTATAAAAAAAAAAAAATACACTTCACGCCTTTAATCCCAAAGAGGGGTAGGCAGAGGCACTTGCTAAAGCAAATTGAATGAGTGAAATGAATGATGAATTCAAGAACCCACGGTTCACCAAGCGTATTTAACCCAACGTGACAGGGGGTGAGCCCATCGCCGTTATAGGGTTCACACACCTTGTGGTGTGCGGGTTTCATCACGATGTTGTCCTTCATCGTACGAGCGTACATAGGCTCTGAAAAAGAGTCCCATTGGTACGTCCAGTAGTCAAGGACCAACTGGACCACAGACGCTCTAATACATGTTATCTTTTGTGATAATTCTCTTTCAACTTGCACTAGTAGACAATGGTATCCATGAATCATCACAATATACTACAATTTTATGAAAAACCAGAAATCTTATACCAAAATAGCTCGAATTCCATTTTGATGCTTAAGTATTAATTTACACTATTATTTCCTTACAAGGCTACTTCGGAGATTGTACATTTCTGGGAAATGTGTGTATATAGCTTTACGGCTTAATAACAGTAATAATAACATCATTTGTAACGTACTTACCACTCTTTTTTTTACATAGTTGGCAAATAAACATTGCAAGTGCATATCGAAGTACCGACTGCGTAGGTCTTTTTCATTTAAAGTTTACTTACTTATACAAGGTGATGTGGAAATACATTTTTAATCCAAAAAATAAATAAATAATAAATATTTTACAACAACACACACATTGCCTTCATCCCATGTTAAGAAGCTAAAGCACTTGTGTTATAGAAATCATACATCGAGATATATTTACTTATAGGTATATATATTTTTTTTATTTAAATATATACTTATGTAAATAAAACACCTACACACATCCAACAAGTGCTTAAAAGCTCATAACCTAAGCACCTGCCAGCGGTGGGAATCGAACCCACGACCCTACGGAGCAGAGGCAGACATGCTGACCACTACACCAACGGGCCCGCCCATCATCCAAAAAAATGTATTTTCAGACCCTACTGACTGTCCAATATTACCAGGGGCGTACGTCTACTACACTCTGGCAGTTGCATCGCTCTGGCATGGTAGCGGAAAACGACGTGCATTGCTGATTTCGTTACTTTCATTTCACTGTCGTACGTAGTAACACAGTGATTCACATCGTTTGCCGCCACGATGTCAGAGCGGTGCATCTACGAGATTGTAGCAGACTTGGCCCCCTGGTATCGATCACCGGCAACGAAAAACAAATTAATCTATACTAATATTATAAAGCTGAAGAGTTTGTTTGTTTGACCGCGCCAATCTCAGAAAACGACTGGTTCGAATTGAAAAAATATTTTTTAGTTGAATAGAGCATTTGTCGAGAAAGGCTTTAGGCTATATAACATCACGATGCAACTATTAGGATCGAAGAAATGATGGAAAATGTGAAAAAAAACGGGGAAAATTATTCATCCTTGCGGGTTTCCGTTGCGTGCGCTGCGAAAACGGTTCAAGATACCAAAAATATATGTATGAAAGAATTATTCGTCTTGAAATGATCTAAAAAAATGTCCACGACAGTTTATGTCTATTTTTTAAGATTAAATCGCTAGAACCGTTTTTATGGTAATCAAATTTGGTCGAAATTAATGCAAGAGGAAATAATTGTATGGATGGATGTTTGTAAAGAATAAAAGCTACTTAACGAAGGAACGAAAAAAACGCGAGTAACACTGCAGTGGAGAGTGGTACAGCTATCTTATATAAAATCGATCAGCTGATTGTATATTTTTTTAAATCGGCTCAGTAAGTTGTACAGAAAAGAGTATTTTCGAATCATCCTGTATATTATCAGTTCATTTTTACGTAGGTATATAAGCAGTCACATAAAACTGGTGGTTACGTACAGGATATGAAGAAGTCACCACTGTTTCGCGTAGGCAGACGTAATTCAGTAAGGTAGCAAAGGTTGGTTTTTACAGTGTCGTTTTATGGTAACATTTTCCTTGTGAAAATCTTGATGCCCACTACAATGCTGCCAGCTTAACAGCTAGCTGGAAGGATATAACTCGATTCGGGTATGTCCCATATGATCTAAAGAGCCACTTTTTACCACCTACAGAAGTAAAGACAAACAGACTAATGTTGTTCAATAACGTGTAAATGTACAGAGAAAATAGGAATTACAGCTCGATTCCTGTCAGATAAAATCTCTTAAGTTTCTTACCTGGCGCCTTAGGAAAGAGGATTCATCTTTTTTATTTGACAGTCAGAGCTGTAATATTCTATTGTATTGTATTGTATGTTATGTATACACTAACAACAAGTAAAAAAACAACAATAAAGTACGGCAGACAGGATCGTAAAAGTAGTGTAAATTAATGTGAAATTTCTTGGAAATCTGTCTTAGTCTCTTAGTATGATTTTGCCCGATGGTTAATTTAAAATGTACAATGTATTTGGTGGTGTTTAGGTCTATACTCGACATCTGTCAAAAAATGTTCACAAGAAAATAGGCCTTGTTCTAAACAAAGTAGGGCTTACGAAGGAATTGGGAAATACAATTATGACCAAACTCAGTTTTATGTAAGTACACCACTGGCAAATACAATCGCTTCCTCCTCTTTTTAGTGTCGCCTTCAACCTTAATTTGTTTTTGCCCCCTAAAAACATGCAAATCTTGAAATAGCTCCTCGATCGTTTTATTATCAGTATAAAATTAATTTATTTGATTACTTTTTAGCTTCTAATAAAGTGTAATTGTTACAACTTTATAGGCATGTTCACGAATAATGATTGCTCCTTCGGTGATGAAAATATTACAATGATATGCTGTCATAACATAATCACCCGTGAAGCGATAGGTAGTTGAAGAATTACTTAGATAGATTTTTACTAAGACAATCTAGGTGATTAAAACATTGTCAACCGAATAGCAACACACTACCCATAGTATATGTTAAGCTAAGTTGTCATGTCTTTGAATAAGGTTATCTGGAAAAAATCGCTCTCAGCGATAAGGTTGCCTTTTGCAATTTTATCATTGTCCATTTTACATTTGTAATGTACAAATTCAAATAGTGTACTTGCGGAATATGGGTACAAATAAGATATTAGGGTTCATTTGTGTTCAAGCCATATTTAGCCTATTGTGGCTTGCAAAATATTAATAATTGGGCATTGAAATGTCATGCGAGTGTGCATAATGTGCAATAAATAGTTTATTCATTCATTCAAATTTACCTATTATTTATTATACATGAACACTATACTCAAGGTAGGCTCACTGGTTACCAGATTGCGGAAAAAGCTACTCAGAAGAACTAAGAAACTGGAGGATCCTTAATGTTTTAAACGTTGTAACATTCCAGTAAAGTACGCGCTGGGCGAGTCCCCGCACGTGTTGGAGACGGGGCGCTACACGCAGACGGCGAACGCGCCCAAGATCGCGCTGTCTCCTAACGCGGAGGTCCTGGCGGTCAGCGTCGACACTTGCGTGGAATTCTACGATACCTACACTGGCGTGCTCTATGACACCGTTGAGAACGTGTTTACTGGTTAGTATACTTTTACATACATATACATCAGTGGCGTGCACACCATATAGGCAAAAAGACATTGCCTACCTTTAGTATTTTGGCTACCCGACCTAATAATAGAGTTGTTGCTAGATCCTTTTTTGTAGTAGTCACGACATAGGCTAACGAAGGTCCTGTGTTTTGTAGGTGACGAGATAGGTAGGTACCTGTGTTTCGTAAAGACAAGTTACCTATACAGGTGTCAATACTTGGGGATTACTGCATACCTTGATGTAAAAGCCAGTGCACGCCACTGATGACAAGTCTATTTCACAGAGGAGAGTAGGCAGAAATAATTGATCTTTGCTTTTCACAAATCTGGCCACAATTCCACTGGCCTTCTTCTTCATATATGCTCGCTGATAGATGTTTTAATGTTTACAAATGGAATGGATACGTCAGAACCGTAACCAATGGGGATGCGTACTCTGTCCCTACTATAATGTCCTCCATATAATAGTGCCATTTTTCACTCCTAGGAGTGAAAAGTTGCTAATAAGCAGGGTGTCTATTTTCAAAACTTACGGCAATTCTCAAATGCATTTATGTTACTGGCCGAATTTCCTTCCTTCCTTCCTTCCTGGCAAGCCGAAAAGCTCTAGTTGTAAGGATTAATCATTCACCCCATGTATGTATTATGTATTTTTACATAATACATACATACATACATTTTATGTACAGACCAATTTGACAGTTCCTATGCGTACAATAAGATACTTTATTCCTATGTAAATTTAACTGAAAATTTAGTACAAACAGTTAAAGATCATCTCGTAAAATATACTCCAACTTGATTGCAGCAGATTACAAAATTGTGTGAATTGGAACTGTCAAATTGGTACGTCGAATTTAAAAATAGATATTCAACGGGAGTTTACTATGCACAAAATAAATGTTATTCAAATACTTGACTTGTAACCGGGAAGTCGCGGGTTCGAGTCCGGCTACTGGACATGTACCAATGGGACTCTTTTTCAGAGCCTATGTACGCAACGCAACGCTCGTACGATGAAGGAAAACATCGTGATGAAACCCGCACACCACAAGGTGTGTGAACCCTATAACGGCGATGGGCTCACCCCTGTCACGCTGGGTTAAATACGCTTGGTGAACCGTGGGCATTTGCTTATTAAAGCAAGTGCCTCTGCCTCTTTATCTGCCTTTTATATGCTCTTTATATGCGTGAAGTGTATTTTATTATTTTTTTCAAATACAGAAAATGTTATAGAAATGGTTTTCTATCGCCCCAGGTGTAATCAACCACATGCAGTTCGACGCCACAGGAAAATATCTCTACGTGTGCGGGGATAAAACGGTCAGAGTCCTGCACAACGTGTGCGGCTATCAAACAAGCATCGACACTTGCAAACGTCTGCTCGGGGCGAAAAATTCCTCGGCCACCGTCGAACGCCTTAACAAGACGATCAAGGATTGTCAGACTACCCTCGCGTCCTTCGGCAAATAACGCCATCTGACGGCAGACGCCAGAACTTACATGACTGTGGT
>SJJU01072515.1:0-10733 GCA_012932125.1 Conopomorpha cramerella
TTATAACAGGTCTACTTGAACTGGTTATTCCATATTTGACATACAACTGACAAGTTAAGTTGAGCTTTGTGTATCTTCGAAATAGCAATTCCGCCATTATTAGTGATATATCCGCCTTAGTCGATATTCTTAAATTAGTAAAAAAATATGCTTGAAAAATATTTTACTATTCGATATCGAATAAACATAAAACTTTTTTTTAAGAATCGGCGACCCTTTTTGGATTAGTATAGAATTGTAACGTCTCAGATAAAAAAAAATACTTTTGGCTTTATTGCACTTATGCATATCTTTACGCACGCAAAACATCTATCTTCTTGTATACAAAATTGAAATGCTGTTTGTTAGTCTCGCTAAACCTTGAGAACGGCTACATCGATTTGGCTTATTTTGGCATTGAATTATTCGCGGAAGTCCAGGGAAGGTTTAAAAGGTGTATTTCATCCAATAAACGAGGTACAAAGGCGACTTCCTATGGCAAAACAAAAGTTCGCCGGGACAGCTAGATCTGAATAAAACCTGTCGTTTGTTAATAATGTAGGTAGTTACTTCAACAAATTAATTCAGGGACTAGCCCACCATCACCCACGCTCTACCTGCCTCTCGGGCTATTCTCAGGAGACGTGTACATTTGCTTCTTTGCTTCGATATCCAACAAATATAAAACATTTTGCATAAAAAGTTCGACCCTTTTTGGAATAGTCTAGGACTGTATCGGCTTTAGTAAGAGAAAAAAAACCTTTCACTTTATTTCGCAATATCTTTACGCACGCAAAACATTGTGAATAAACCGATTATTCCGTAATAATGTAGTTATTTCAATAAATTAATTCAGTCACAAGCCCCCTACCAGCCGAACCCTACATGCCTTTTGGCGTACGGTCCATTCTCTAGAGACGTCTACTTGCGCCTGCCTCTTCAACGCACACGTTTTCTGGATCCCATACAAACTATATTTATCTATTCAATTCCCACAGATTTCAGGGGTATTGACGACCAAAATTGCGGAGACTTTGTATACCCTTGTACTAATTCGATCAATCCAACAGTCACGTATTCATCTCTATCGACATTATACTTAACTTAAAAGAAAATAGAACCGACTTCAATCAGTAAACTTTGATAGAACTGAACCAAATTAAAATGGGACTAAACGGGAAATATCGCGTTTCCAAAAGAATAATTCCAAGTGAATTGTACGTGCAGTGAAATGTACGTAGAGACGCACGTTCTGTTGATAATTATTATAATCTTATTTTACTCTTAAATACATTGGCGTGAAAAGCACTCGAAACCGGAGGTCATGTGTGAAAAGATGTATGAATGTAGATGAAGCGAACGGGTTATGTCAGGACCGTGGCAAATGGAGATCTGTAGCCTTTGCCTACCCCTCTGGGAGACAGGCGTGAAGTATATGTATGTATGTAAATACATAGATTTGCCCGACTGTACCCTGTGTAATCCTAAAGATAGTGTATTCGAATATTGATAGAAACACATACGTATTAATCCGATAATCATGTTGGCATTCGCATCAATCGAAAACCCTTTCAACCGAATTCCTCATCTATTAGTATCAATAACTAATCACTCACGAAGTAATCCTATAAGATGGCAAGCTCTCCTTGTAGCAGATAGCTTGGTACTTACCTACATTTCGCTCCAAGAACGGCTCATCCATCAAGACTCAAAAGAGGATTTCATCCCATTCCAACCTCTTTGGAAAAGGTGGATCTATGATGAGATCTCTCCTTTGATCGTGTTTTGTTCTCGGATTTTTTTTTCGTCGATTCTCGAAAGTGTTTCGGAGTTTCCTGGCCGGAATTTCCGAAGGGTTGTCAGAACGAGATTATCGGGCGCCGCGCGAGATCGTGTCTGTTGTCGTTTTTTGATTCGCTGATGTCATTTTCTGTTTCGGTTTTTTTTTTTTTGAGGAAAAAATAGTTTTTTATTTTGTTCTACATTTTACGTTGTTATTACACAGTGTATTAACACTAATTATAGGGAAGGTTATTTATGAGGTAAATAAGCTGATAGAAGCTGGATGCGAGAAGCCGAAAACAGATCACAGTGGCGCTCAATTGGAGAGGCCTATGTCCAGCAGTGGACAAGTATGGGCTGATGCTGATGATGATGATAAATAACCTTAATTTTTAAATTGTTGTTTTTCTTACTTTGAGATCTTCTTTCCCACTCTCCTAGCACTTGGCTTCTCATTCCCACTCTCAACTCATCTACCAAAAAACTCCCTTCCATATTCATTACAAAGCTTTAAAAGGACACTCCTCAAAAATCCGTCAGATCAAAGAAACGCTAAGATTTAACTGAGGAAAATCACCGAGCCGTAATCCCGCGGACGGGAATGATAAATGACGCAAATTTTCTGTAAGTAATGAAAGGAAAAAAATATCAAATTTAGGTTCGCTACAGCAGATTTAGGTTCACCTGGCCAAGTATTGTTATATCCACCACAACCTACATATTTTTAGAAGTTATGCAGAATGTAGGTTAACGCCCAGAAGAATACTTACTCTTTAATTGGTTTTGACTTTTATTACCCAGTAATAGAGTTTAAAATAACTTGTCAGTCTCCGAGTACAGTGGGTGCTAATGGGTTAAGCTCAGAGATAAAAAAAAAATTGGCTTGCGAGTAACACTCGTATTCGGCTATTAAAATCGCCTAATATCCAAATAAAAATGGAATTTCCGGTACGTCCAATTATAAAAAATGTGACTGATTAATATGCTGTGTTATTTCACAAAAAAGCTCTATTTTTTCTTACAAATTTAAATCAGCTGAGCCGAATTTGAATGGGGAGGTCGTTCTTTTTTTCTATCAGATTTGATCATCACTTATTTCGGGTATTGAAATAGTCTTCCGTTATATATAACATATTATATCCCAAAAGTCGAGCAAATTATATTCTCTGATATTTCACAAAAAGAAAAGCTCTTTTTTTCGTACAAAATCCACAATCAGCTGATCGAATCTGTATGGGCAGATCATTGGGGCACTTTCTGTGTCACTAAAACATTATAAGTATAGAGTTTTTATAATATTGTGACAAGACAAACTTTAAAGAAAAAAAGAATCGACTTCAACGTATACTGCGCCTCTAGGATTTTTAAAGTTACCCTCTATTTATCTGGGGTTTGATGAGGGAAGACTCCCTCAAACCCTGATTCCCCGATCCTTATCATGGGTCCATCTTTGAAATATTTTCTTTCTAACAAAATAATAATCATCAAAATCGGTATATAAACGACGGATAAACATAAAAAAATAATATACACGGTCGAATTGAGAAACCGCCTTTTGTGAAGTCGCTTATAAAATTAACCTTACTGTCTAATGACATTCATGCAAGTTTCAACCTTATGGTGGTAAACCAGATACTTCACCAACAGTACCTACTTACATATTATGTACCTCGATAAAAACAAAAGTAAATTACCACTAAAAGCTCCGGATGGGTGATTAAGAATGGAAAGATTAACGACTTACTAATGTGAGCTACGAAAGCGTCTGGAATAGTTGAAAGTTGAGATGGATCTATTTGTGCTTTTTTAAGCTACTTGAAAAAAGGTTACTTAATTCGTTCGCACATATGCTTTTTTATGTTTTTTCGTTTTTTTTATCGTTTATGAACTTATTTTGATGAATTGGATTGAATTACATAACTTAATACCCCCATCGCGTTTTTACAATAGTACAACCAGGAAAACGGCAAAACGTCATCCATACAACATGGATTTACCATTTACGCGAACCAAACGCTTTGCGTCTACTTTCATAGTGCGAACCGCCAGGATGTGGAATAACTTGCCGGAGTCTGTGTTTCCTGCGCTGTACAGTCTGAAGGTTTTCAAGTCGCGGGTGAATAGATACCTAATGTACAAGTAGACCACATGGCAGCTTAACATCAGGCAGGATGGTGGTCAAACGCTTGCTCATTGTGATAAAAAAAATAGTAACATTTCTTAGAATGAAATGATGAATTAGAGTCAAGTGTCGTATAGACCAGATCTGTTATGACAGTTTGTGTTTGCAGATGGACAAATTTTAAGAGTACTGGTGTAAAAATAACAATTTAAAGCCGGTCTTGAACCCACAACCCTCCCGATTATAAGTTCAAGTATCTAACCAATATGCTACAAACGCTCTACCCGTTCTAACGAATGAAATGTGTATTGTAACTATGTTGCAATAATAATATTATATACCTAAGCTATACCTAAATAAGCGCATTATGTGAATATTGCTGTGCCCTACAGGGTCCATAATTGATAAACTGTATAAAATTTGTAACATCCACTATAACATTATGGTAACACACTGTGCCTATTCATCTGTGTTTGTGTATTTTTATATTGCTTTTCTGTTTTATGTGTGTGTTATTTGTGCTTGGCAGAGAAATAAATGTATTGTCTTGTCTTGTCTTGTAATGCAATAAAGATATTGAGTATTGAGTAGTCAAAATAAATCTACATGGTGGGAAAGTTATGTCTTGTACATGGTGTATCACGAATTCCACATAAATTCGGAAATTACAACCGGATGATACAACGGGGAGCTCGATAAAGTTTAGGAAGTTAGCTTTTCCCATTGGAAAAGAGATAAAACTTTAGTTGATCTATGTACATATTGAAGTATCTCTAATCCACTAAAGGTGGTGTGTGTTCATTTTTACTCATCTTCTTTATTAATAATTAAAGATATGGTATGAGAAGTAAAAGGTATTTAGTAGTTTAATCAGTGTATTCTCTTTTGCTTAGTAATAGAAAAAGGTGGAAAGGAGCATCTGTGGTCCAGTTGGTCGGATCTTGACTGCAACCGGGAGATCGCGGGTTTGAGTCCGGCTACTGGTCGTGTACCAATGGGATTTTTTTTTCAAAGCCTATGTACGCAACGCAACGCTCGTACGGTAAAGGACGAAACCCGCACACCACAAGGTGTGTGAACCTAATAACGGCGATGGTGATGAACTCACCCCCTGTCACGTTGGATTAAATACGCTCGGTGAACCATATACATTTACTTTAGCAAATGCCTCTGCCTACCCTGCTTTGGGGTTAAAAGGCGTGAAGTTTATAAAGTGTAGAAAAAGGCAAAAAAATGTGATGGCAACAAAACTACTGGTATCTTGATGCTAGAAAATTTATTGTAAGGTTTTTTTCTAGAGGTTGAGGGTTCAGTATTAAGAAACTGTTTTGCTTTATACTTTTTTGACGTTTTTTTTCAATGGATTTTTAAAAACTTAACTTAATGTAGTGAAAGATTTAAAAATAGGGATTTCATCATGTCAGCTCACTGTCGTCCACTGCAGGACATAGGCCTCCTCAAAGCCGCGACACAACGATCGGTCTTTTACCCCATTCGTAAAAACGGGTGTGAATTCAAACGACGTGACGTTTCGAAAAACCGCATACTGTAGCCATAGCGGGGATAATTATTCTGTAAAGATACCATAAGTGGGAATATTGCGGTTTATGAGTTATACAGCTTAAAAATGCATGGGTTTAAATTAAAATTGCAGTGGATTTAACGTAGTTACAATAATATCAGTTTCTTAATGCTTTGACTCCAATAGGCATCCTTTTTAACCCCCGACGCAAAAAGACGGGGTGTTACAAGTTCGACGTGTTTATGTGTATGTCTGTCTGTGGCATCGTAGCTCCTAAACGAATGAACCGATTTTAATGCGGTTTTCTTTGTTTGAAAGCTGATTTAATCGGGCGTGTTCTTATCTATGTTTTATTGATATCTGTTCAAACACTCAAAAGTTATGGGCGTTGAAAGTGGGGATGAACAATTTAACTTGAATTAATGTGCTCAAATGGGGTATTAAATGAAAGAGCACGACACGTATATTTAGAATCTGTTTATTAAATGAAAATTGGATAATTTGTTCAAAAGTTGTGAGGGTTGAAAGTGGAGAAAAAAAGGCGACTTTATATAAATACTAGCTGTCCCGGCAAACATTTGTTTTGCCATAATAAGTTGCCTTTGTACCCCGTGTATTGGGAGAAATACAACTGGCAGGTGGATAAAAAATAAATAGTAGCCGATTCTCAGACCTACTGAATACGCATATAAAATTTGGTGAAAATCGGTAAAGCCGTTTCGGAGGAGTATAGCAACGAAAACTGTGACACGAGAATTTTATATATTAGATGTTCAATTGTGATATCAAATGAAAGGGCAAGACACGAACATTTAAAATAGGGGATTTTTTTTAATTTGCAATTTTATATGACATTTAAACTAAGGTTAATCTTTGAGACCTAGAATTCTATTTTTTTTATTCTTTTGCGATAACTTTTTAGTCACCTCAATTTTTATTAGGTAAAGTAACTTCTTAGGGTGTTAATATGAAGCTTAATGTCAGACTGCGACACATTACATCCTGTATAATTGTTGATAAACAAAATTAATTTGTGATCCTCAAAATGTTCAATAAAGTTAAGGAAGTAATGTTCACTTTAGACAGCAATTTTTTTTATTAAAATACTTTTCCTGTAGTACAAAAGACAACAAAACCGGCATTAATTTTTAAGATTTTTTCACGAGAGCAGAATTATTCACGGATCACATAATATCTATAATTCATATTATGTATATTACTGAATTAAACCACAAAAACTTATTAGAGAAATATAGAAAAAAAAATACCCACCAATAACTAGCAACTTGTAGAAGTTGTCGCCAAAACTCAGTATTCAACTGTACTCAGAACTCACAGCACTTTTTAAACTACCCGCCTACCATATAAGTAAGTGTTATGCAAAACTTTCATTTCATAATATGGAAAGCTTTTACGGCGGCCGAATTAAGCACTTAAAATTTTCAATGGAATTCATGCAAAACGATTCACAGCATAAAGTGACGTCATTCATGAAATTGGTTGGCAATTTTTTTTTTTCACCGATCTCGGGAAACTTTCGGGCGAAAGCGATACAGAAGTCACCCGAGACACGACCGCTCAGCTTGAAAGCTGGAGCGCCACTGAATAAAAGCGAACTGTACACCCCAGTTTGCTACCTTTACCGCGCATGCGGTAGCTTCAAACTGTTCCTTGTGCATTAACTCTTAAGTTCTGCCAAGCTTCATTCGTAGTCATAATCAAACGGCAATGTACGTTGTGCGTTATCTAAAGTCTGTACAGTACCTACAGTATCGCGTCGCGTGGGTGTGTGATTGACGAAATTGTTGAATTCGGAAATAAGGTTTCTAAAATACAGATAGACAAGGAAAAAATAACGTTCATTCTTTTTTTAAACTTTAGGTCTTTGTATTGTGTAATGGTCTTAAGCTGTGGGCATAATTAAGTTACAGGTTGAGATCGTGACGGGACACCCGCAAATGTAGGGTTCAGTAGTAACTTTTTTCCAGAAGTAAGAAGTAACCAGAAGGCAAAACGTCATCCATATCAGGTGGATTTACCATTTATGCCAGCATGTGGAATGACTTGCCGGAGTCTGTGTTTCCTGCGCAGTATAGTCTGAAGGTCTTTAAATCGCGGGTAAATAAGTACCTAAAATACAAGTGTGCCGAAAATATGTGTGAAGCCGAAAACAGATCACAGTGGCGTGCAATTGGAGAGGCCTATGTCCAGCAGTGGACAAGTATGGGCTGATGATGATGATACAAGTGTGCTCCATCGTAGACCACATCGCTGCTTAACATCAGGCAGGATGTTAGTCAAACGCTTATTCAATGTGTTTAAATATATGTATACCTCTATATAAAAAATGAGCTGGAGCTTAATGTTAGCTTCATTTTAAGCTTTTTCTAGCCCGTTTGAGGGATTACGGACATATTACATTGTTAAGTGTATGTTATAAATGTGTGATCCACAAAAAACGACCGAACCGAATTCAATAAAATTACGTACATACATGGGTAGTCTAGCGTATGACAAATAACGCCGTAATAAAAGTTGTTCATATTGACGAGCCCACCAACGTTTCTAAGACCATTGCTCTGCGTGCTTTTACACTCTGTATATATAAATATTATAACTGAAACCAAAAAAGAATACATACATACACTTCACGCCTGTCTCCCAGAGGGGTAGGCAGAGACTATCACAGTCAGCAAACACATACCGATTACACCCTATATAGAGCAAAGTTAAGAAAAAAAGAAGCAAAAATTAATAATCCAATACCTATCATAATTCACTATTAATCTTGAGTTCTCTTAGCTTTGTCTCAAGAGGGTTTTCCTCCAGTAATTATTCTCGACTTCGACAAAACTTTCATGATTAATGTACGCGAACTAGGCACTTATTATTATTATTATTATTTAATACTTTATTGCACTAAAATTGTACAAAGGCGAACTTAATGCTACAAAGCATTGTCTTCCAGCTAACCTTGGGCTATGCGGTGTGGTTAAGGTGGCCATATGTTTGAGGAAATAATGTTCCTTACAACATAGTTCTAGGAAAAAACATAAACATGCTGTACACAAAACATACACATACACATAATTATATAATACACTAGAAATATAATATATATATATACACATACATACATATACATACAATATTCACACACATACATACTTATCAGAATACGGAATACATATCATACCATATTGAGTTTCACTCTCATTATAACAAAGGAATCGGTAAAAAACACTATTATTAATGGTTGTCTAGAGTAAAACTCAAATAAATGTTACTAAGAACCAAGCTGTACGCTCAGGTAAGTTTTTTATGCTTTGTCCGCCTCTAATGGCAAGTGTCAAAAAGAGATAAATGCGCCTCGAGCATTAATGTGCATTATATGTTCTTCAGATCACAGTGGCGTGCAATTGGAGAGGCCTATGTCCAGCAGTGGACAAGTATGGGCTGATGATGATGATGATATGTTCTTACAGTATTTGCTTAGACCGGTTTTTTATGTTTATGTGTTTATGTTTATGTTTATTTACCAACTTAAGAGCTAACACACATTAGAAAAATAATAATAATAAAAGAAACAATAGGACAAGGCAATCAAAAGCGTACCAACTCGCACTGAGCAGTACCTACTGAGCGTGTGCCAGGTCTCAAGCCAGCAAAAGGGTCTCGACTCAGCATAATGCCACAGCAAAGCTTTTTAAAAACTTCCCTTGGGCACAGATCTCTGCTCAAGTGACTTTTGTCTCGTTCTAATCGTTTTTGTGTAAAAAAGACAAACTTTCATGCTCATATGACGTGTGATAATTCGAGAACATTCTTAGTGCCTTAGCTAAGTCCCTGCCATATTTTAAGTTACTAAGTTCAGCCATTTGATCTGTGCGTTGATTGTCTGTCAGTCAATAAGCTTCACCTTTTAATATATAGATTAAAAAAATACACTTCAGGCCTTTTAATCCCAAAGCGGGGTAGGCAGGGGCAATTGTTAAAGCAAATGCCCACGGTTCACCAAGTGTATTTAACCCAACGTGACAGAGGATGGGCCTATCGCCGTTATAGGGTTCACACACCTTGTGGTGTGCGGGTTTCATCACGATGTTGTCCTTCACCGCACAAGCGGTGCGTTGCGTACATAGGCTCTGAAAAAGAGTCCCGTAGGTACACGTCCAGTAGCCGGACTCAAATCCGCGACCTTACGGTTACAAGTTGAGGATCCGACCAACTGGACCGCAGACGTTTAGGTTATCCCATAAAATAATAATCCCTTTAGCAGCCAAATAACCTACTTATAATATTTGTCTCCTTTTACGCCACGCAATAAATGCAACTGGTATCATTGTTGTGACGGTCTGAATATGACCGAGACTCTGCAAATAAGTTGCATGAAATCCCTCTGAAGCCGCCGCAAGCACGGATCAACTGATATTCCCCGTTTGTAAAAATATACACTCGGGAGCAAAAGTTCCGGGTCCACAATTTGTGTACACGACGCATCTAAAAATTTCACAATTGTGGAGAGCTAGTTGAGTAAAATAAACTGTTCTTTTTTTAAGGTAACGCGCACTGACATGATTTTAAAAGCTGAATGCATATCCTTGGTTAATTTTCGCGCTATAAAACCCGTTTTAAACTTTTAATAAAATAAACTTTTTTTTAAAGACAATAAAACAACGAAAGGGTACGTCATAAGGTATTGTTGTCTTGTATTTAATACTAATACATTTTGGCTTTTTTATTTTATGGTTTCATGATGATCTATGAAATATCAAACCATGTAAAATGGTAAAGCTAAAGGCTAAAAGTAGACCTCATTTCTGACCGATTATTCTATGGGACCACCTAGCCTAAACTTAACCCGTTTGAACCCTGACTATTCGACTTTTATACCTTTTATTAAAAAATCACAATTTTATGCCGATTTTTTTTCATCTGCAATTTTTTTAGGGATTTACATTGACGATAAGTAATTATGTTGATAATTATAATTTCATTGCTTTTAATTTTTATTGTGTTTCACCTATTTTTTAAATATTAGGTATGTAACAGATTTAGACTATAATGGAAAATGTCGCATTGGCATGTGCCAATTTTTTTATTACAAAAAAAAATAAATAAAATAAATATACTTCACGCTTTTTAATCCCAAAAGTACCCCGCTTTTGGGCAGAGACACTTGCTACAGCAAATGCCCACGGTTCACCGAGCGTATTTAACCCAACGTGACAGGGGGTGAGGCCATCGCCGTTATAGGGTTCACACACCTTGTGGTGTGCGGGTTTCATCACGATGTTGTCCTTCACCGTACGAGCGTGCGTTGCGTAC
>SJJU01072516.1:0-10179 GCA_012932125.1 Conopomorpha cramerella
ATTTAACAAAGAAATTCATTATGAGCCGAACGGCCGATTGTTCGTTAACTTAATGGAGTTTGAACAATGATTACAATCAAAATTTATAGTAAGGCATTCACTGAGAAATGCTAATGGAGTTGTAATTAATGGAAGGGGAAAACTTAATTGATTTCTTCAGCTACCTTTGCGAAATTAGCTCCTCCTAAAAATATTCAGAACTTTAACTCTATTAATAAAGTAGGTCTAAGTGAGTTATTAATAACTAACAATAATTACCAAAGAAGAGTATGGATAACTTTAAATCAGTACGCACACAAGTACATACATAATTTTTCAAATTTTTACGTGTGGGCTTTGCTATTTCCAAAACTGCAACTGCCCACGGACAGCGATTGCGTGCAGGCCCAATGGTTTGGTGTGGTAGCATATTATTTTTAGAAACGAGGTCCGACTACTGCCGCAACTGCATATTATGCTGTCAAATAAAATACATTCATTCAAAATTACAAAGACACAACTAAAGACAATGTCATTATATACAAAATAATGATAATTAAAAACAAACGTAAATGAATACATTCATAGTCTCTTGTTGGATGAACAGAAGTTATATCTTCTATGCTGCTATGATTGTTCTTACATGTACGAATTTTGAAGAGCATAAGTTATAAGACATTTGTCCAATATTCTCTTTCACATCCAGGATCTTAGGTCGCCTGATCTGAATCTGAAAGAGATAAAAGAAGATAGATATGGTTATCACGTACAAAACTAGCCAGCAGTTCAAGCGTGAAACTACTGTCGTTTTATACTCTTCTAGAAAGCCACTACTTATAATTTTTTTTTAGTTCTAAAGGCGAAGTTTCTTCTGTTCATCCTTCTTCCTTTGTCCTAAGCCATTCAATGCACTTTTAAATTCCCAATTTAATTATAAAGTATTGTGTTCTACAATCTACTCTTCTTACTGATTGTAAACATAATTATGGCATATTTGCCATGTTCATTACTTGAGAAGTTCTAGCAGTAGATAGACACGTCAAAAAAAAATATTAGTTATGTTTTCGCATTCCGATCCTATTAGCATTTTTCATTGTACTTTGTCATCATCATCCGCCCATGCACACCTAAAAACCTGCTTCAAACACTTGATCTTGGGCTTCGTATCATCCAGGCCATGCCAGAAGCCCTGTTAGTAACAAATTTCATCTCTGCCTCATCTACCTGATCTTTGACCACCCGAAGGGAATTGTAATCAAACGAATAAGGACCATTTCCATTCACTGAGCGTTATTTTTCACGAAACTTTCCGCATCCCAGTTTTAGAAGTAGAGCAGTTCCGAAGTTTAAAGTAATTTGCATCTCTGTCGCACAGATCGGCATCACAATGAGGTAGAGAACCAATTAATACTTCGGGTGACTCTATTTTAAAATTAAGTGCTTCCGTGCTGATTTACATTAAGTTTCCGTCATAGATCAGCGATGGATTACAACTGAAGGTAACGGGAAGACGGCACCTGCTTAAAGAGATAGCTCCTGTGTTTGAAAATTCTGCAATTCTGAATACCTTTAGTCAGATATTATCTATATCTCTTGAAACACAGGGTGGCTCATTCAAATCGGCCAGTATGGGAAAGTTTGAAACTATAACACATATGACGATTTGTTCTTAGGAACCATGTCACCGATTTTGATTAAAAGAAAAACTGCATTCATACATTTAAAAAATAACCAGTACACAACACGGGAATCGTACCCGGTTGTTTTGAGAAAAAAAATAGGCACTATTTCTATTTAGAGATCGATTCCATAGGTCTTAAGAAGTAAATGTTTCTATTAAACATAATGTCTAAAATTAATACAATGTATAGTTTTCACATACTTTCATTTATTTTAGTAGGTGTTGGAAGTGACCACTGTTTTTTAATACAATATTAGAACTTTTTCTATAATGAAAGAATGCAGTTTTTCTTGTTATTAAAATGGATGACATGGTTCCTAAGAACAGAACTTCTTATGTCGTATAGTTTCATACTTTCCCATACTGACCGATTTGAATGAGCCACCCTGTATATAGAGAAAAGATGTACTTAAAGTCCGGGCCTTAGGGATGAAGTGCTAACTTCTGATCATCAAATTCTCTTACAATCTGCCCACCTCAAATGGCAGGCTATAGATAGATCCTTCTCAAATTCTCCCAGATCACGCCACGTCTTCAAAGGTTATGTTCGCCCTATATACCATAGTTAATGTACTGACATCATTACATTGCATGACATTTTCACAAGCTGGTGTGATTTGAGAAAGACAAAGTTTGCATGGTGTCTATTTTGGCTGGTACATAATATTAAGGGTTATAACCAATTTCTGAAATGTTAGATTTTTTTTATTATTTAATGGATTTAATTCTATCTCAACCCACAATAATCAATATTAGAAATATCTAGATTTATGTCTGTATAGAAAATAAATTATGTACTGATTTGCAATGCTCTTGCAGGGCGCATGTTTAGGAAATTAACTGCTGAACACCTGTATTTGTACCACATGCAAGCAAACAAATTAATATGATTGTGATAAAAATATAAGTGATCATTTCATTTGCTTGGATATTTCCAAAATACGTCAATCGAATTCTAATATAACAATAAATGTTACATTCACATCAACCCGTAATCGAGTGAATCTTTTAATACCGTTCGAATAGGAGTCATTTTGTACCAACGAATATTTATGTCGGCTTTTAGATCTGATTTCCATTGCATAAATGGGCGATATTTATGTTTAAATTTGTTTTATACATATCGACTCATGGTTTGTAGTATGTTTACCTTAAGTAAAGCAAAACGAATTCGGACTTTGCTATGGCTAGAACTTGTGTGATAGATTCTATGGTTTAAGATATTATCGATCGTCAACGCGACAACAACTTTAATATTCTACAGTATTCAATCATGTGTGTCACAGAAGTGGTCTTTACCGCCAAATTCCGCATAGCTCTTTGACAATGTGAAGTGAAAGTTTGATTTATAATTCTAACCACCTATCCCAAAATTCCCACTGGACACTAATCACACTGTGATGACGTATTATGACTATTTATAGTGCAAATGATACACACCAAAGCAACCTAACCAAGTTGTGACGAAGGGTTTGGCCAGATGGATAAAAGTACGTTGAATATTCCGTTATCGTTCTACGTAAGTGGTGATGGATTGGCCATGCGCTCGAAAGAGGTAGGAGCGAACGATCCGGCGTTTGGGGTTTTAGTTTGGCTCTCTAACAGGAAACGGAGATGAGGAAGAGCAACGCACACGACGACTCTACGACAAGCTTTAATGAGTGTGGCGAAGACTACAGCCCTGGACAGAAGACTATGGACACATCGATCGTTTGATGTAGTAACACCCTAAGACCATAATGTACTCCCGAGTATGCTAGGACCGTAAGTAAAGTTAGTTTGCAAGGTAACTGACTCTCTCATTAACCGTCTAAAGGGAAGTCGAACGTGTAAAACCAATTTCACCAATACTGACATGTTGCATTTTATTAATTAATATGCTTTTGCGGCAGACGTGAACTACCCTTATATGAACATTTCATTCTAGAACAGCCCATAAAACTGAACGATGTTTATCTCGACATGTTCAGCCTATATTGGCGCGTTGGACGGGGCTTTTTTTCGGTGAATCAACTATTTTGATGGATGAAACAGTTACATACAACAACTTGCAGATAGACTTTGATTGATGTTTTGTTAGATTTACGGTCACTTGCAGATTCAGGTGTGGTATGGTTTATCCTATATGATTGATAGGAAGTGGTTAATGAGTATTGCTTTTTATTGCAGCATGTACTGTAAATTGTCCATAATAAGGTTGCATAGGCTACCCATACTTCATGCGGTACCAGGGTCACCACAGTACCGCCGCCGTCGCCGTGAGGGACCTTATTTTGGGCGCGTGGATCCCCACCCGCTCGCCCCAGACCCTACGCCCTTTCAGTCGCTTTATACGACAGGCAAGAGAATACCTCAGTCATATTCTTATGCCCGGAACTGCTGGGCACGCGCGGCGGTCGCGTTCCCACCGAGAACATAAGCGATACTCTATGAGAACTGAATACCATGCGGTATGCGCCATGTGGTTCTAGGTAAATACTGATATACCTATGTAGAATTTGACAGGATGGTACGATAGAACAGTTCCTGTGTTTCCTGCGCAGTACAGCCTTATAATCACTACTGGACGAGGACCTCACTCAATAACTTCTATGATCATTTGGTGGGAAATGCCAACAATCGCCACGCTTGGCAGGGGGGGTTGGCGAGCGCAATAGTGTTGTCGTTTAATTTACAGAGAGCGCTGCTGCCTATCCTCTGGAGGGTTCCCTCAGTCGCCTCTTACTCTCTCTTACTCCCACGGGAAAGTATGGACTGGGGTGGTGAAATGTATTCTATTCGCCGTCACCAAACGGCTTATACACCTACAACGTTAAATTAAAAACATTGGCGTAGCTCGAAAAACAGAACTTATACCTCTTCATACAAACTTTCCGAGAAGTTGATTCCCACGTTGTACGAAGAATGTACATAACGTAATTTTTTTTTTCATTTGGAAATGTCCAAATGAAAAAAAAAATTACGTAACATAATGATGTTCCTTAGGGAAAGTTGTTTGGTATCTGGACTTGGAATTTCATGAGTTACGCCAATGTTTTTTTGTATACCTACAATACTTTGTTTACCCAATTACTGAACAGCACAATAACAATGAAAATAGACATAGAATCCATAAAAAGTAAAACGAAGTTCATTAAATATTCGACATGAAATGCGTAGGAAATGAAATACGGAAATAACCTAAAAATGAAAATTCCATAGCAAAAACGCTAAGGATCAAAACGTGTAACCATTTAATTATGCATGTAAGATAAATAGAAAGAAACAGGTCTCCTTATCTGAGTTCCTCATAAAGCCTTCTTTACCCCAAGCGTATTATTACAATAAATATTTGAAATAACAAAGCTCAGAGATTGAGGTTTGCTTAGTATATTATCCTTGGGGAAAGGCACTCGTTCTCAAATGAAATTGTTTTCGTTTCATAAGGGGAATTAATTTTCTCAGCGTTTCCCCACCTCACTGTATTTCTGTGACAACATTCTCAAGTTCATTTTGCCATGAGACATTTCGTTGAAACGTTTTCCTGAAAGCAAATTGATTCTGGTACTCGAATTATAATTATTATGGACTACCTTTAAAACGCGGTTTCGGTCGTGAATCGGGCTGATGGCCAAATCTTCACCGCGTCACTGATAACGGAATTTATACGTTACTTACACACTGTTGTATGAACTACACTTGTAATATTTTTATAAATAAAATACACACACTTCACGGCTTTTTAACCCCAAAACGGGGTAAGCAGAGGCACTTGCTTAATAAGTAAATGCCCACGGTTCACCAAGCGTATTTAACCCAACGTGACAGGGGGTGTGCCCATCGCCGTTACATCGAGATTTTTAAGAAAAAAGAACCGACTTCAACCAGTTGCTCCTGCGATTTTTTAATTTTCCTCTTAATTTTTCTTGTCTGCGATCATCAAACCCGGACTTCTTTATCGTGTGGACTACTCTGTAAATTAAACGAAATCCATCCAAAAGTTTTTGAGTTTCTATGTCACTTACACAAATATGAAAATAAATATTTCCTTTTTTTACGAATAGGTAATATACAATTTCCATTCCGTCGCTCTTACCATCTTTTGTATAATACATATTATCCTACTAATGTTATTCACAAGACAATGATAAGCCAAATTTGAATGTACATCGACATGTTACAGGGAAAATTTCAATTCACAATTTCATGTCTCTTGATATCTTTGACAGTTCTAAGGCGAAATATAAAAGGCAAGTCTCCGGCCTAATGTTTGAATAAATGGCACACAATGTTATTTTAATATGTATAAAAATATGTACCTACCTACACATATTTTCTTAATTTTTTTTTCCTCTTTCTATCATGTACTTTGTTATTATTTTAGATCAAAACATTTTAACTAAATTATAATCTGTACCAATATGATAAGCAATCAGTATGTCTCCGTGATGAACTTTTTAGGATGTAAGCTTACAATACCTTTGAAATAATGTTACCAATTTATATGTAAAGTTTACATCTGTTGTTCGTCCTTAAATAAATAAATAAAATGTGTTTTTTAATTGCCAGTACTGCAAGGAGCAAGGCAAACACTTCCTATGTTTTTTTTTCCTTTCTTGGCTCTTATGTTCAGCTTTAAAGCCGACAATTCTGCCATAAACAATGTAGTTCTCTTCGTGTTCAAGTTATATTAAAGTCAATAGTCAAAGTCGTGTCAAAAACACATTAAAATGTGAGGGTGGACCTCATTTTAAAAATTAATTTTTCGCTGCAATTATTGTGTTAATAATGTGGTGGATTTAGTGTAATAATGTGCTGGTGATGAAAAATAATGTAGTGAGAGTAAAAAGTAAAGGAGAGGACTCCTATTTGATAAATTTGTTATTCCCGTGTAATTTTTCACGCAACATTGACATGTGATGGCCCACCCTCACGTTTCAATGTGTTTTTGACACGACTTTGATTATTTACGACTTTGTCGATAGACTATGACAATGACAACAACACGAAGAAAACTACTTTGTTTGTGATTATTTACGACTTTGTCGATAGACTATGACAATGACAACAACACGAAGAAAACTACTTTGTTTGTGGCAGAATTGTCGGCTTTAAAGCTGAACATAAGAGCCAATAATAAAAAAATTAAACGAAAAAACCTTTTTAAGAAAGCTTTTATTTAAATGCCCTAAAAAGAAGGAAATACATTTTTACTTACAAATTTTAACTGTCTACTTATAGTCTATATACACAATTCATAAAATCATAAAAGCTTGTTGCGACTTTTGCATAAGTAGGTACTAGACTACACAATACTTACAGATACCTATCTAGTACCTACTTATGCAAAAGTCGCAACAAGCTTTTATGATTTTATGCATTGTGTATATAGGCTATAAGTAGACAGTTAAAATTTGTAAATAAAAAATTATTTCCTTCTTTTGCTTCCGAGTGCGGGAATCGAACCGGGGACCTCTTGGGATTGTCAGTTCTGCCATATGATAATGATAGCTTTACCTTTTTTTGTTTACCAACTATGCTTCAGTTCTCGTAAAATGATAAATAACAATGAAACACACAACTCCCTACCGAAAATAAATTAAATTTGACTTTGACTCTGACTTCTCCGGTCTTAAATCCAGACACCTTCATCTGACTCTTAAAACTGATAACAGTGATTACAGTCTTAGTATGATAAAAATCTCATTTTCTTTAACTTCTTATTTATGCCTTTTTCCAAGTCGTAATATAAAAAAGAAAGCGCGTCTGCCTTCGAAACATCTTCTTTACCATATCAAATGTAACGGGTTCTTAGTACTGAAACATGAATCCCTTAAACGGCCCTATAAAACATAGAAATGAAAATCATGCAAATGCTTAGAAAATACGTTTATGGTAAGCGTTTACGTGCGAATCGTTTTTATGTTCGGTAATTTGGTACGTTATCGTCAATTTTGAAACAATTTCACGTTACTAGGCAGGTATTTACTTTAAATAAAGACTATTGTGACGAAATATTATTAATACGCGATTTTGAACAATGTGTACAATCGCAATTGTGATAAGGTGTCTTATCTGGACAGCGCACCTTTAATAATAAACTGAAGAATTTGTACATCCAAATTTACTGAATAAAGATTTTTCTTCATCTCTGGTTTTACGGACATCTTTGGACATTTTGACAGGGTCGACTATGCAGAGATCTAGATTCCAGAGCTATATTAATTTATAAAAAATCCTTTTTGTAATAGGTGTCCATTAGGTATTTATAATGTATTGTAAAGTTTCTATTTATAAATATACGATAGCTATATCTTTACCCCTATGGCAGAAAAGAAGAAAAGACTCAATAACAATATAAAATTATTAGGTTTATTAACAGTAACTTAATAGTATAATCAGTAAATTAAAAAATAAATAAATTCTGGAAAAAATATGTATGTAGGTATTACTTAACTTAAAAATGCAGAATGTCTTCCAAAATTATTTCAATTAGAGTATTAAACATACAGGACTTAACGATTATTGTACTATATAAATAACGATAGTTCAATTATTCACTGACTAAAATGACTCGTATTTAACTTTACAAAGATAACTTAGTACGCGGGAATGTCAGTGATAGCTCTTCCCAAAATGAGAGCGTGAATATCATGAGTGCCCTCATAAGTATTAACAGCCTCCAAGTTCATGACGTGCCGTATAATGTGGTACTCGTCGGAGACTCCGTTCCCGCCCAGCATGTCGCGAGCCACCCGCGCAATCTCCAAAGCTTTCCCGCAATTGTTCCTCTTTATGAGCGAGATCATTTCGGGAGCAGCTTTATCCTGATCCTTGAGACGACCCACTTGGATGCAAGCCTGATACCCGATGCTTATTTCAGTCAACATGTCTGCAAGCTTTTTCTGTACCAGTTGATTCGCAGCGAGCGGTCGCCCGAACTGCTTCCTATCTAGAGTGTATTGTCGGGCGATGCGCAAACAAGATTCAGCCGCCCCGAGGGCACCCCACGCGATCCCGTATCTCGCGTTATTGAGACATCCGAAAGGCCCTCTCATGCCCACAACATTGGGCAACAAATTCGCCTCCGGTATTACCACGTCGTCAAGCAATATCATCCCGGTTTCTGATGCCCGCAAAGAGAATTTACCTTGGATTTTCGGCGTATCTAAACCTTTTTTTACTTCGGACCTATCGACTATAAAGCCCCTTACTTTGCTGGAATCGTCTCGCGCCCATATGATGAGAATATCAGCTATAGGTGAATTTGTGATCCATGTTTTTGAACCGGACAATTTGTACGTTTTTGTAGCTGAGTCGTACTTTGCACGTGTGACTAGGGATCCGGCATCACTGCCAAAGTTGGGTTCGGTGAGACCAAAGCAGCCGATGAGCTCTCCTTTTGCCATTCGCGGTAAATACTTTTGCTTCTGTTCCTCGCTTCCATAATTGTAGATGGCGCCCATGGCAAGACTGCTTTGGACACTGACAGCAGATCGGTACGCGGAGTCGACAGCATCTAGCTCTCTGGTGAGCAGTCCGTACGTCACGTACGAGGTACCTGCGCAGCCGTAACCTTTCAATGTACATCCTAACACTCCCATTTCACCGACTTCCTTGTATATTTCCCTGTGAAACACTTCATTTCTGTTAGCTTCAAGAACTCTGGGTAGAAGCTTTTCTTGGCAGTATGCCTTGAAAGCATCACGGATTGATTTTTCCTCGTCTTGTAGCTGACTCTCCAAATTCAATGGGTCTTCCCAGTTAAATGTAACTATTGCTTGCCTACTGCATGTCGTAGATAAAGCTCTAGTGCCGGTCGTATTCTTTAGCAATGACAATATGTTCGAAAACTTAATGGAAACTGCCATTGTAACAATCAAGTTCAATGTCTTTCTGTTATCTCTCACCAAAATTTGTTTAACACTTCACAACACAGCCGAGAGTAACAAGATACATATGTTTTTAATACCACCACAAATATTAATTTGCAAGATCTGGTTTAAATAATTAACAATTGTACAGCTGAAGAAAACTAAAATTGTTGACAAAATAATTCGCAATGCGCAGAGACACACAAATTCGTCCGACTAACCTTGCGCTCGGGATACACTACTAACCTACAACAACACAGCTATTCACAAAGACTTGTAACTAGGCACCGTATGTCTATAGAAATAAAGTTCAGATTATAAATAAAAAAATAACAAATGCCGCTACATTTGCGTCGGTGGAGCACTGACCTCTGTGATTGGTTGATATCGCGGCATTCGCTGATATATTCATGTTGTTTACTTGTTACGTCACGTTACGAATTCATACGCGCGTGTGTTATCTATAGGTACCATAACGTCAATATGAAGTTTGTTCACTGCTCATTCAAATAACATCTTAATACTTTGACAATAATGTTTTTCCCAAATTATTTTGTTAACAGCTGGGGGCTCGTTGCTACCAAAAAACATCTGCGATGTGATAACAAGACATAGCACTGATAAGCGAATGGTAAGTAATCATTAGGTACCTAATAATCCTGCTAA
>SJJU01072517.1:0-12594 GCA_012932125.1 Conopomorpha cramerella
CGTATTTCTTTCAATACACGGGGTGCAAACGCGACTTCCTATGGCAAAACAAATGTTTGCCGGGGACAGCTAGTATTAAATAATATTATAAACGCAAAATCACGGGGCGTTCCCTAGTATTACATATATACCTACACAATGGGCAGATAGTGGCAGTTAACTCAACAATTAAATAAAACAGAACCGAATTTAACCAGTAACATATTGTTATTATGTATTTATTTAGACACACCAACAATTTACATACAATACATAAAAAATTGCATTATTTAGTTATTAGTACTGGTTTGCAAGTTTATAACAGGTGAGTACATCGTTTACAGTTAAAGGCAAGCAGACATAAAACAATAAATTTAAATTTAACTACTTATATTTAAACTAAGTAAGTATAATTTTACATTTCATAATATACATTTCATATTTTATACATTCATTCTTCTTTTTAAATATTAAGACTTTTATGGCTTTCTTATGGATGCCGTTGTCGGAACTGACCAAATTCCGAGACCAAACGGAAACCATCACCTTTCAAACAAAAAAAAAGAATCATCCAAATCAATTCCCCTGTCAAAATTTTAGAGGTAACGAACATAAAAAAATACCGTCGGTTTAAGCACCTCCTCCTTTTCTGAAGCCATTTGAAAACCACAGAAACATAGCAAATAAGCAAGCGTTTGAGGCACATGTGGCTCGTGGTAGCGGTTGCACACTTGAATATACATAATATGTACATAGGTATATGCACTTAGTCTTCAAAAGTTCGAAAGAGATCTATTTTTAAGTGACATCAAAAAAGCAGTTTTTCAATGCTATACTTCTATGTTTTTTTTTATGTTTGTTCGTCAATAACTTTGTCCTTTAAGAATCCGATTTTGTTGATTTGTTTTTGTAGGAAAGAAGATGTTTCCAATGTGGTACCATCATAAGGATGTCAGGGTGTGATGATGGTATACCATCTGGTATAGGATTATCTAATCAAGAGGATGAAAATAGTAGAGGCGACTAGTAGATAGGTACTGGTTGAAGTCGGTTCTTTTTCCTTTATTATTATTTTAATCATTTCTACATTTAAGAATGACATATTTGACTCATAGTGGCTAAAATAGAGCTCATCTGTACAAAAGGTGTCCCATAGCGAAAACCACAAGCCCACTTACACCAGATAGACCAAGGGTCGAGCCTCCATTTTCCTAGATCCCTTACCACAATGGCGGACCTTCGTGAAAGCTGACGGAAAGTAATAGTGGGATAAATCTCTCTATAAATTATTCACTTCATATTTACATGACAAACGGAATCATTGAGTAGGCTGGGCTTAGTTTTTTAGGCCTTTAATGGGACATTTAGGTATCCTGTGGAGCTTTCACACAAATTGTATTTGTGTATTATAGTGAACTCGGCACAATAGATTTTCTAAGTACTTGGATGTTCAGTTCAAATTGACACATTAATATAGTAGCAAATTATACCGCTGTACCCATTCGTCATTTGTGGGGAATAAAGTTCCATATAAGTAGGTCATGATATTAATGACATCCAGATTTTGTATCACAACTCAAAATACACAGTATTTTTATACTTGTTCCAATACTATGAAAAAGTACTTATTCAAGCGTATATTCTCGTTAACATATACTTTATTTTGGAAATACAATATACCTGAGAAATCCTAATTCTAGCTTTAGAGGATTAACATTAAGGTATTCATGGAAACTTAGAATTTATTTTCTGTAAGAATACTGCGTGTAAATAGACCCTAATCTATGGTCTTAGAAACATTCTTGGACTTCACCATTGCTCAAGGTCCATTTACAGGTGACCTGCTAAATTAGAGGAATAGCATTAAAAAATATGTCATGTATGTTCTCTCAGCAAATACGCCGTACTAACTCGCACATGCCTACACAAAGTGAGGATAAAAAGTCAAGTTCTAGCAAACCACTTAATTATCATTGTGAGACCAAGAACACATTTTTTATAATACTTAGAGTAAGATAAGAATTATATAAACCCTCGTTCTTAACCCCTAGTAAAGTGGACATAAACTTTAGTGACATCGTCAAACGAATGGTATTATTGGTGATAGGGAACTAGTCTAATGAGGGACTTAATTTAATACTAAGCCCACCGAGTGCCTAAAAAAATTAAAAAGCAAAATACTTTTGACATGGTAACTTTTGCTTTAGGTGCCTAAAAAAATAGAAAAGCAAAACTTCTACAATGAGTAATTTCCCCTCAGTTAGCACTATATCAACTGCGAGCTATTTAAAATTTATGTAATGAGGAAGTGATTTTTCTGACTCATATGCAGATTGCTCATTACCATACATTTCACTGGCTCGCTTTGAGCTAAAGGCTTAAATAGGATTCGCTTTAGTTTTAATTAGACTTCGTAAAGCTGCGGAAAATTTACGGAGATGGGGGCCTTAGCTACTTACATGGCGAGTCACTGATGAAGGCGGAAATTGCAAATGGTAAGGTTTAAGGTATGTGTAATGCCAAGAAACCAATCTCCATTACAATGAAATTGAAGCTCGAACTGTTTTTATTTTTATGGGACATTGTAGTTTCGACAGAGAGAAAAATGTCGTCTAGGTACAATGAAAGTCAAAAAACTGGACGTCAAGATGTTGTAATTGTGCCTTCAATGCATATCTAAGGTGGAGGTTTGCACCGATAACCCAGCTGATTCGTAATAACCTGCTAATCATTGTTCCTACAAAACTTAGTGGGGACACAGACACATTTTCCTTAATTCCCACAGAAATGCAATAAACGCAGTGGTAGTTGTAGCTCAAATTTTTGAGCTAGAAGTGACATACATAATGAATTGGAGCCACTTGTGTTCGATACTGAACAGGGACAGATTCAATAATTATAAATGTTTAAATTGAAACATACAATACAGGCACAGAGAGTCTAATTAATAAGCTAGTAGTACCTATAAAGTCTAGATACATTATGTATAACGGATACCTATTATCATTATTTTTATGTGTTAGACCAGCACAGCACTAGTTCAGCACCCTGATGAGATTGCAGTGCCTTTAGCAAGTCTGTAAAACGAAATCCTTCTAACATTTTACGATACAACACAAAATAAACTCGAAACAAGGAATCACCTAATCTAAATTTGTTTTGTTTGACCAGCAATAAAATGTGCACGAATGATTTATCTCCAATGTTCCCGACAAGGGTTTAAGGAGGTAGTTCACATGGAGCATCTACATATGTATGTATAAAAAAGTAGTACAGTACCTACTACTTTTGTTACTTTTACCGCATAACGTTTGTTTAAGTTCTAAGCTTACCTTATACACATAATAATAGGTAAATGTGTTGTTAAGCAAAAAAACTCTAAAATGACTGGACCAAATTTAAAGTTTCACATTATATAGTTCTTTTTTAGTTGTGTTTATTATGGTAATAGGTTATGAAGGAAAAATATAAGAAAATTGCAGGAAGTTTTAAGAAGAAGCAGGAGAAAATTACCTATACTTATTGGAAGTTTAAATTCATAGTTACGGCAGGACAATGTCATGCGTTTTCTAATGAAACCTCAAAAACCAGACTTTGATAAATTATCGAAGTAGGAAATCTATTTGGCGAAAAACAGCTTTTTCTGTGAAGCGCTCGTGCGGGCGGAAACCCGTTGGATTTGCATCTAACAAACCCAACTAATCTAACTAGTCTAATCTTTATTTTCCTCGTTATTCTCAATAGCCCCTTATGTTATAACATACACAGATAATAATCTAATGTAACAGTGTAAAACAGCGCTATAAAATTCGCCCCATAAATCTCTATAATGCAATTTATGGTTAGGAAATATGCATGAACAAAGCAAACAGTAAGAGCGGCGGCGGCGGCGTACCATACGTACGCCAGCTGCTTTTTCACGTCAACGCTGAACATAGGGTGTTTTTTGTCACGACATAAATAAGCGCAGCTCTGTCCAGTATGCATTGCCTTTTTGCTCGCTGAAACGGTCCCACTGTGCAGTCGCTGAAAGTGCAAAAGGGTTTATTTAACTTTGATGCGGGGACTATGGCTTTTTTTATCTTGCTTTTGCTGGAACTGGAAATAAGTCGGCGCAAATCTTGTTGCCAATGAAATTTAAAAGGACCGGTTGTAGTTTTTGTGTACTGGACGCAAACGTTATTGAGATATCCTTGTTATGTGGTAGTATATAGTCATAGTCATACAGAATCATCAAACAAGTAACTCGTAATAATATGTCAAATTGTTCCAGTTCCAGAGCGTCTGTGGTCCAGTTGGTCGGAAACTTGACTTGTAACCGGGAGGTCCCGGGTTCGAGTCCGGCTACTGGACGTGTACCAATGGGACTCTTTTTCAGAGCCTATGTACGCAACGCAACGCTTGTACGGTGAAGGACAACATCGTGATGAAAACCCGCACACCACAAGGTGTGTGAACCCTATAACGGCGATGGGCTCACCCCCTGGCACGTTGGGTTAAATACGCTTGGTGAACCGTGGGTACTTGCTTTAGCAAGTGCCTCTGCCTACCCCTCTTTGGGATTAAAGGCGTGAAGTGTATTTTTTTTTTATTTTTGTTCCAGTTTATTCATGGTTTAGTACTTGACTGCACCCCAAGCACGCACATCAAGAGAGTCACGACATAACAAATACGCGCTGTGATCGTTATGTGACACTTCGTGAGATTTGATTTAGCGTAGCTTGTTTCCACTAATCGTAGCGTTTTACGTCTTGACATATATTTCTTAGAATATTTGGGATCGTTATTTTAATTTAAAATAAATAAAGCAAAAAATTTAATAAAAATATCTGCTTACAATCATGCGGTGGTAGCCTATAATTACAGCAACATATTATAATGTACCCTCTAGTTTTAACATTGTCTTTTGTATGCTTGATGGCTATCCTTAAATAAATAAATAAATCGTTAAGAAATTACCTTTTGGGACGATGACTGTCACTTATCTCTTCCTTCTCAATCGCAGGTCATTCATAGTTCGGCTAATTTTGAAGCGCTGCACTAGAACCATTATTTAAATAAAAGCTAATTATGAATCATACGTCATAATAGACAACCGGGCCTTAGCCCGGTACTAATTTACATCAGGCTAAAAAAGAGCTCTAGTCTTTAAATCGGGGTTTAAAACAGAAATTTAGCTTAGATATTATTTAATTAAAAATCCCAATGATAACATTGCTAACGAACTGACGAAAGGATCTGAGCTATATAGGTAGGTACTTGAAGTTCGAACACGTCATCTTCAGCTTCCTACAAATTATTACAAAGCCGGGAAGAAGGTGAAAATAACTTTGCAATATCAGCGAAAACGGATCGTAAGATTCACAGGATTACTCAGACCACTGAAAGCTGACCTCCCTACATATGAGAGCTGTATACGTGTAAAAACCATTCCCAATACTATCTCGGGAAGCTATCGGCCGGGCGCGTTCCTCTCAGTGACAGATTCTGAAAGCAGCTCTGCATTACCGAAACGTTGCAAAATTACAGTTCGTAGCAATTCAACGTGAATCTCGACAGATTCTAAAGTTTTAATTGCTCACACTTAATGATGTAGGCAACTACTTCAATTTAGGGTGCGATCAAAACTTGACTCGTGCGATGGTAACGGCGGTGGCGGCGGCGGAACTACCGGGATTTTGTTTGAGTATGAAAACTGAGCGACTGCGGCATGTATGCGGCATGCATTTCGTGGGTACATCATTCACGTTATGGATGCTTGCATGAAGGTACAGATTTTCCGTTCCAGGTTTTACTGTATACTGGTAGGCTTACATAGAGAAGGTATGCTCCTGTTTTGTTAAGTTCCGGGCGGATGTAGCAACTATAGTTTGGTTATTAATTCGCCAAACTTTGCGAAATAATGTTGCCGAATTTTCAACAATAGAGGATGGTATTTCATAATGGAATTAAAACTGAAAGGAATGTATAATGCCAGATAATACATTTTTCGAAAAGTCCGTTATCGTACATGATACGAAGTATCAAGTCGAATTAGTGAATAGACTATAGTAGGTATGTGGTTATTGTGGGTACTCACACATACTGAGTTACCTGTGTTTATATGTATAATTCCGATATACCAGGTATAAACAAATAGTTGCCCTCATAAAGGTGTAATTACGTATAGTTGCCATCAGTTACAAAGACCATCTATGTAAGGCTTTTACCTTAATTTTGTCTATTTTGTACGAGTTCCTATTTATCAAGCCAAATCTTATGAAAGAAAAAACACCACAGTAGTTGTAGGTTGGTTTCTACCTCGGTGAATACTAAGAAGAAAACTAAAGCTTTCAGTGAGTATCTACTTAGATTAGTACCAAAGAAAAGCAATTACAGTGAAGGTATTCAAGAAATTTAATAAGGATGGCAGAGAGAACCGACAATAAATTACATTCTCGGAAAATGTGTAGTCCAGGTTAGTTCTATAGCTTTTACACATTTAACTTAACTAGGTCATAAACCTTTTGTAAAAATCTTAAAATTGTCACAAAAGAATGCATTCTGATAGAATTTAAACAAGATTTTGAAGCATCTGCGTCCAGTTGGTCGGATCCTTGACTTGTAACCGGGAGGTCCCGGTTCGGGTCCTACTGGACGTGTACCAATGGGGCTCTTTTTCAGAGCCTATGTACGCAACGCAACGCTCGTACGGTGAAGGACAACATCGTGATGAAACCCGCACACCACAAGGTGTGTGAACCCTATAACGGCGATCGGCTCACCCCCTGTCACGTTGGGTTAAATACGCTTGGTGAACCGTGGGTATTTGCTTTAGCAAGTGCCTCTGCCTACCCCGCTTTGGAATTAAAGGCGTGAAGTGTATTTATTTTTTTATTTTGATAATGTAGTTTAGTGTTCGATTTACAAAATGACTTACCAGTTTGGTTTAATAGTCTGTTGCCTTAGTTGGAATATCGGTCGTCAATAATTAGTATTTCGTTAAGTAGTCAATTTCCTGTTATTGCCACATTTCCTAAATTTTCCTTTAGGTCCCAATATCGATTTAATTGTATATGTAAAACAGAGTTTAACTGTGAAAACATTGCTAACCCAGCCGTTTAAAATAGGCGAAAGTATCAAGCTTCTGATGCCCTCGACTGTACATAGTTGGCTTCGCATCGTTCCTAGCGAATATTTTGAAGGGAAACACAGAAACGGCATATTTTCTACTGAACAACCCTCGGTGCATTGTGATGCCATGTCGTTTATAAGTCCGAGGACTCGCTTGTAAGGCCTTTTCCACAATGCTTGTTGTGCCCAAATTTTAAATCATTTTTTAAAGCCTCATCTTTTTATTCTCTCTTGCTGACAGAGCCAGAAATGCGAAAATTGCGATGATAACATCTGTTACCGATATTAATTAAATAAAAAAATATAGGAATTAACAGTTAATTACAGTAGATATTATTTCAAAACAAGCTAAAATTAAACTTGCTTTAACACTATATCATTATTATTTTTACCAGCTGAATGTGACCACACTAAATTTATAACACAACTAATGATGAAGTTTGTAAAAAAGCCTTCATCTTTTTTGTTACCCAAATAATAGAAAAGCACTTCATGTTGTTATAGAAAAAAATCCTTGTTTTCCTCCGAGAATTTTGTCGATTAATTTCTCCTAGTTATATTATAGGTACACTATAAATTAACACCTACAAGATACCAATAATCATACACCGTAGACTCAGAAAAAAAAATAAAGTAGTCCACGAAAAAAATGCATTTTGCACCAGCCCCTATGCGCTAGGGTCTCCAACATTTTGAATTCATAAGACTCAGTCTGGCTCCCTGGTTGAAACAAAGGAACCTCCCTACTGTGCTGTTCGGCTTCAGACACATCCAGCCTCGAATACCGCCAACTTTAGCTGAACTACATTTTCAACAAAACGCTTTCTACCGCTAGGTCGAGTTTTGTGATCTTACTGTTTACGTCGACGTTTCCACTCTGTTCAAACATCAATGTTGCGTTCAAATATTTGCCTAATTATACCTGGATAACTATCTAGCCGTGGACTGCAGTAAATGAGACTTCCTAAGCTTTCAGGTGCCCTGGTACTAGGTACGGGGAGCTCTGCGTTTGCAAGGCTAATATTAGATTGTTTGCTAGTAATTGGGAAATGGCAACAATGAAAGTTGCGGACTCATTTAGTACACCAACTCCGCCCTGAGTTACTTGTATACAGAAACATGAAATTATTCAGGCGAATTTATAACAGTTATTTATTAACAAGAACAAGTTTTCGAACAACAAATACCTTTAATGTAGCTGCGATGGATTCAACCTCGATACTACTCTACAATAACGATCCCTAGGTCTTTTGATATTTACCAGTACTATTCGTACCTATTACTGTACCGAGCGCCTTCCGTACTCATCGCAACGTATGGATACTGTACCGAATAAAATGAAGAAACCTGTTGCAACTGGTTATGGTTGTCTGTCGCAAAATTAATTGAGGTAGCTTTAGCGAAAACCAATGCGTGTCACTGGTAGGCGCAGGATCTTTAACTTTGTGGTGTATGATAGCTGCTACAAAGACGTTAATTGCAAAAGCTTTTTTTAATGCTTAGTGTTAAAAATTGAAAACTAACGTAATTTTTGACAAATGCTTGTTTATTTGCATCGAATGGAGCCTATAGGTATTATGTTTTAAATATTATGTAACTGTTAATAATCAAACGCTGTAAAATATACAGCAAATGCGGGCAAACTGATCTATGTTTATACGTCAACGATTTAACGTTTAATGTTTAAATACGATTTTACGACACGTTTTCTTCAATGGTGGTTCAAGCACCGACCCCTTTTAGAGGCCCCTTTTTTCAAGTTTTCAATTTTATTATTTTCATCTGTCCCGATGTCTGTAATCAAATCTTGTAAGTGAAATTTAATCCACTTTCCGATTACCGATTTGGCACTTTTGTGTAAATCAAATGTCAATGCAAAATTATTGTGACAAGGAACTGATCCATCAATAGATAGGTACAGAGACATAGGAACTCAATAGTTAAACGATAATAATTCCAACTCGTGCCCAACATGGCTAAGAACACGCTCGATCAAATCAGCTTTCGAAGAAAAATCTTTACTGTAATAACTTTATTCGTTCCAGAGCTATGATCCCACAGACAAAACACACCGACCCACAGCAACACAGACACACACGACAAACTTATATCAACCCTCTTGTTTGCGTCGGGGTTTAAAAAGTAAGAACTCATTGTATAGTTGACCTCATAACTTTTGTTCTTAGAGCTGTATAATTTAGAAACATATTCCAATTAGGAATTACGGACGGTATTCACTAAAGCAAACACCATACACAAAACGTCATTTTTTGTTTGTTGTCGATAAAATGAGCTAGTATTTATAGCCTTTAATACCTATGGTTCGCTGATATAAAATAACTTTAATAGGCATACGTGTATACGCGTGCAATTTGCACAGTCATGTACCTACTCTGTTATTTATTCCGATTCTAGTCGCAACGAATTGGCCCAAGTGCATATTATGTCTCTCTCTATCATCCCGCATAGCCGAGGGCAGGACAGCGAGACAGAAAGCGGACTTTGTGGAAATACGCGCGTAAATAGGTAGGTATGAGAAATACACTGGGCTGATTTTCACATCAGAGGTCCATGCTGATCTGAATCATCACGCCAGTTCCAATGTGGCCTCGTCCACTTTAAATTGGGCATGTAAAACTTATGGCAAATAGGGGAGACTAGGTACAATTTAGTCGCTCCTTTTGTAATATAATTATTTTTTTAAATTTCCTGTGTTGTTTTTTTGGCAAAGCCATTAATTACAACTTGATTATCCCTTATTGTATGCAAGGTAGAATCCTACCTTTCGGCAGATTTGATCCCGTGAATATTATAGTAAAAATTAATTAGAAGTTTTCACTGCAAGGCATTTCGATCGTTAGCTAAGACAGGTAATAAGACAGACTACCAATACAAAATGATATATCCACCTATAAAGGGCAAGTCCTGTAGTCTAGAGTTGACATGCCAGTATATTTTATTATTTCAATGCGTTGTTCTGACTCTGTAAGCGACACTAAAAAAGCATTATATAACAAAACATTATATTATGTTTTTTTATGTTTGTTCGCTGATAACTTTTTGATGATTATTTTTGTATGGAGAGAAATTATTTCATAGGGACCACCCAACACCGTAATAACGAAATCGGGGTTAGAAAATGGCCGACAAGATAAATTGAGCAGAATTTAAAAAAAACTTAAGATCGACTTTTACTGGTTGAAGTCGGATCCTTTTTCTTTAAAGCTATTTTAATACAAGCTTTACCACCGTTAGTATTTTAGCAGATGTTTTATTTAATTCACCAAGTGTTCCCTATTAACCCCGCTTCCCTTAACTACAGTGTATACTTTTGTATCATAACTAGCTATTGAGAGTACGGTCATTACGTCAGTACGTTGTTGCAGTTTGGTGACGGTAACACGTCAATTACCTATAATAATATTTATATAATATTTCCTAGGCGCATAAAAATGGTGAGTTTGTTCTCGACTTTTAAATTCATTATATTTTAAGAAATTTTAAATGGGACGAATAAAAGGATGTCGTGTGCCATGTTGCTGAAGAAAATGAGCTTCATTAATTTGTAGTGGTTTGAAATATTTATGAACGAATTAACAAATTCCCTAATTGTCATGTCGCCCGAAGGTTATCCTGGGTTTCACTGGTCAGATTATTATTTCCTCGTCGTAACCTCACATTCGGTGCCAATATTCCGTATGCCATTCCTTCCTCATCCAAATCCCACTACATAATGCTAAAACCTATTGGAAGAGAGCTAGCTCGATACAATGTCACTGTTACTGCGGCGTATCAGGATTATTATGATTTACCAAATTTTAGACAAATCCTTTTTGATATCGACTCAATTTGGGATACTCTCGGTGCGTTTTAGTGCATCTGTGGACACATTTCGGTGCCTAACATAACCATGTCCTTACCGTAACTACTCCAATATTATCTTCATTTCTATTGATTACGTACATAAGAAAACTATCCTTCTGTTGAAGTGCGTTCAATGAAGGTAGGCCCCTATTTACTTACTTACTCCTGCGTGTCTTGATATTGTCTAAGACTGAGTCTCAGAGTTTAAGTAATAATTACGAATCCTATTTACCATGTCATCCACTTTATGTTATTTGCAAGGACAAAGCTAATAATAAGTTGAAATAAATAAGCACCTAACAATTGTTAGTTGCTTATTTATTTCAACTACTACATAACTAGGTTATTTGATGATAGTTTGTTGAAGCAATATGTAAGAGACAATTACAACCCTTCCCTTCCGTGGGATAATTTTATAACAGCTATAGTCTAACTATAGCTGATAAAATTATTTCAGTGAATAATTTTATGGTGAAATACAACACTGTCAAAATAACTGACTGTGCGTTCCAGGAATAGCTTTAGAGATGCGATGACGTGGTACATCGATGCCCACCGATGCCTAATTAATGAACATAGCTAAAGCCGCAGTAACTCATTTAGCGCGTTTTCGACGGTGTGGTTCCAATATAACTGTATCGTCCTTAGGAGGCTGGATAAGGATAATGGATAACCCATGGCAACAGAATGGTCATAACACCGTAGCTACTAGGTACTACGCTAGGCTACGTACTAATATTTTCTTCTTAGGTATGTGCTATACTCTCATAATCACGGCTTTGATACCCAAAATGAGGTAGGCAAAGACACTGTCTTCCTAAGAAAATGGACTCGTGTTGTGCCACCACGCATATTTGATAACCGCGCGTTTTAGTCTAATATTCGTAGTACAACGCTGCAAAATGTTAGAGATACTGCGAATTTCAATAATATACAACATTATTGAAATTTGCGTTGGTTGAATCTTTTTGAAGTTATGTTGTTGGTTGGTTTGTTTGGATTTTTAACTTTTGGAACTAGCTACCCTAGCCTGTAAAAATAGCCTATGGTGATGCTGAGGGATCCCGACAATTTTTGAGTTTATTCATAACAAACTTCAGAAAATCCAATCCCCTATGCTTTAAAGCTTTTTCCACATTGCGGTATAGGATCCAAGATTTGTGTGATATACTGGATTCTAATCTCGCTTGGTAATGTTCATTCTTTACTGTCGATGGTAGGTACCTACTTAAATAAAAGAAACTACCTATTAATTTTTTTTGTTTAAATTACTGATAAGTCGAAAAAAAATTAAAAATCGGTGAATCAGGTTTCGATATAACATAGAGAACCCATAACCTCCATTCATGGCATGATCGCACCTGTCAACAGACTGGATCCCGCGGGATAATTTCATTCTATGCCCTTGTAACTCGGTATTTCCCCATTAAAGTATGTATATACCTATAATGAACAAAACAGCAAATATTCGGATAAAAATAAATAATAAATTAATTTAAATCTGACAAAACAACAACATAACGGACATCTGTTATGGCTTTTTAATGAACATGTTTTTCTAATTATGTTGATTTAGTATACCTATACTTATGCAGCAATGTTTAACATAATTGTAGTATGTAGGTAAAAGGAAGAGAT
>SJJU01072519.1:0-19762 GCA_012932125.1 Conopomorpha cramerella
GAAAGACGCAGTTCTCGAGTGGAACGGTCTCAAGCCAAACGGAGTGTAGGACGCCCTTAGGCAAGATGGACTGATGATATACGCAAAATGGCTGGCAGAAGCTGGACGCGAGAAGCCGAAAACAGATCACAGTGGCGTGCAATTGGAGAGGCCTATGTCCAGCAGTGGATAGGTATGGGCTGATGATGATGAACCCTTAATCAAACAAAGGCTAGTATATTGCCACTTTACCAACACATACACTGGAATTATCTAAAGATTTCAGAGAAGTTATCACAAAATAATCACATAAGGTATGTAACATTACAGGACACATACATATTTAAACAGTAAACAATAATTTGACATTGTGCTTAAAAGCTAGATTTTATGATAAACATCCCCCGGGTTTATGTGATGGAGTCGGTAATTTTTTTTCACATCACTATAATTTTTTTTAAATTAGAATAACAAACGTCAATAGAGTCCAAAATCATTCAGAAAAACACCAAACCTTGTCTGATTAAGGGTTAAATTGTCTTCCGAGTGTCCGTAATCAATAGGTGACTGCGTCGCGCAAGTCGCTAGCACACAGGCCATCATTGACACTTATGCTCTCCGACCCGCGCGAGTCTTCACCTCCTCAAAGTTCTGAGCCTCAATTAAGGACTCGCGGCGCGTTGCGCGTCTCATCGTCCGTCCGTACATTATCTTCTTTTGACGGTAAAAATGTATGGGCGCTCGACGTGACGCGCAGCGCACCGCGTGTCCCTAAATGAGGCCAAAGAATTCCTCTTCGCCCACCTACCGCCTGGTTCCGCAAGTTATCTGGTTTGCCTATAGTGCAGTGTGTGACGTCAGGTGCTGAAGGCGAACCCGCCGCGGCTGGTGAGCAACATCAACTTCGTGACGCGCTTCTGCTACGCGCCGCGACTCATGACCGGCGAGGGCGGCTACTACTTCACCAACCTGGTGAGATACCTCTCTGCATTCAACAGACCGGCCTACTCTCACAACGGTGTTTAATGTAAATTAGGCCCTATTGGCGAGTGTTAAAGTCCACTCCATCTGTCATCTGTCGTAACAGGCTCAACATTGTAATAGATCTTCGTCCAAGACCAAGCAAATTGAACCGTACTCCCAAGAGGCCAAAAAACTTACCCGATAGCCGTTTACCAACCTTGAATCGGTCACCGTATTTACGCCATTCTGTATAATAAATTGATATGTTATTTTATCCCCTTATCGTACAGGTATTTGTGTACTTAAGGAGTCGAAAACAAATAATTTCTGACATAAAATTACAAAGATATCCAGTGATATAGAAGTGACAGAAACTAGCTGAGAGACCTCTGTCATAGAGGAATATGAGTTTAAAAATGCCTTATTGGACTTACGATATTTATGTAATCTAATCTATTATATAAAAATGAATTGCTGTTCGTTAGTCTTGCTAAAACTCGAGAACGGCTGGACCGATTTGACTAATTTTGGTCTTGAATTATTCGTGGAAGTCTAGGGAAGGTTTATATTTCTTCCAATACACGAGGTACAAACTTCCTACGGCAAAAGAAGTGTTTGCCGGAACAACTAGTTAATAGAATAACTTTTTGTTCATTAATGGTACAATGGCGAATCAGGCCTAACATATTGAGCAAATCGAAACCTTTCCAATGATGTATCATATGTCCATGTTTATATTATGGATATTTTACAACGCGTGCGTATCTATCGCACTACTCTAGCCAAGTCTCAAGATGCGAGATCATCTACGCCATGATTGAAAATAATAAAACGTAGTTTTTAACCCCGAAGCAAAATCCACGGGGGTGTTATAAGTGTGTCTGTCTAAGGCAACGTAGGTCCCAAACGGATGATCCGATTTTAATGCGTTAAGTTTTGTTTGAAAGCTGATGTAATCGAGCGTGTCCTTAGCTATATCTGTTAACCCACTCAAAAGTTATGGGGGTTGAAAGTGTGGATGAAAAATCTAACTTGAATAAATATGTCCAAGTGGGGTATTTTTTTTTTTTTTTTATACCACAAGGGTGGCAAACAAGCATGCGCCCCGCTTGATGGTAGGCAGTTACCGCAGCCTATGGACGTTTACAATACCGGGGCATCGTTCACGCGTTGCCGACCCTGTAAAAACCTCTTCCCTCCTCTTTTGAAGAACCCCATACTGTAGTCCTTTGGGAATACCTCAGCAGGGAGCTCATTCCACAACCCCAGCGTACGTGGGAGGAAATGCCTCCGAAAACGGGTAGTACGAGACCATTTTGGTTCTAAGGTGTGTGGATGAACGCCTGCGGCGAGCGGTGCGATGGTAGAAAGTGGCCGTTGGCATCATGTCGAACAATTCCTCAGAACACAACCCGTTATACAAGTGGTAGAACACGCATAAGGAGGTATCAAATGAAAGGCCAAGATACGATTATTTAAAATCGAGGGTTTTTTATTGCGTCAGTGCTGCGCCGTGTCGTTCATCGAGAACCTGACGGCGGAGTCGCTCAACATGGACAAGTCTGAGTTCGAGTGCTACATGTCCATGCCCGCCTCCATCGGCGGCAGCTCCTGGGTAAGACCACCATCTCCTGAAGCCATTTCATTTTATACTGTACGAACTTGTGGTGTCAAGCGCGCAAGTTAGAGTAGGTACTTTTTGACGCGCGCGAGTACTGGATAAACAAATAAGTATGTTAGCTGCTTGTAACTTCTTCAGCTGTTCTACGAAAACATGCCAGACAACTTCGAATTTTAAATGAAAAACTTGATTATTAGTATCACTTTGCGTAAGTAAGTAAAAGCGTAATTTAATGAAAATTGACACGACAGAATTTATCTAGAGTTTCAATGTGAAACCCTCGCGCGATGTTAGCGACATCTAACAATAAAAGACACTATTTTAGGCTGTCAGATGCTTGTCAAATAATTCCCTATTGAATTCAATCTTTTTAGTCACGCGCTAAGAAAATTTTGTTAGGTGTGCTGTAACTTTCCGCGCGTCAAAATATGTTCTACGTCGAAATCTGTATTTTTCACACAAAAATATAGAACCAGAATATGTTGGTGGCTAATGAAGTAGCCTGCGTGCCAGTTTTAGTTAGTAATGAAGTTGTTGGTTGCGGGTGTGTGTTGCAGGCGGCGGCTCTGTCGCTGTGCGCGGAGCAGCACCAGGCCGAGGCCGCCAGCAGCGCGCGCGCCGCGCTCGCCGCCGCCGCCGCCGACGTGGCCGCCGCCGCCGCCGCGCTCGCCGCCTCCCAGACCTCCCTGCAGGTACTGTGTCTGTGCCTCACCCCCTCCTCCTCCCCCCTCGCAGCGCTCCCTGTCTGTGCGGAGATCTCGTACCTCCACTTGTCAGTATTCTGATTTCTTGAATTTCGCGAACCCGTGGTTGAAGGTGGTCGCCGAATGCGTGCCAACTGACAGCCGGCGTTATGCGGGCAGACCGAGAAGGCGTTCCAAAGAGACTGGAGGAACCTAGCAGTGGATCTTGAGTAGTGGATGGTGGTTGGGGAGGCCTTTGCCCAGCAGTGAGACACCATGATATGCCAAGAAAAAAATCTTCAGCGTTTGCTTAACAAGAGTTTCTGCCTACCCCGCTTTGTGATTAAAAGTCGAGTAAGATCTTTTAGGAATTTACTTAGAAAATTAATTCTGATTTCAGGAAGAAATAACAAAGAAGGTGCAGTTGGTTCTAGAAAGAACTCCATTGCAAATAAAACCACGAGCAGAACTGCCCAGACTTGGAAAATTCAAGAGTGTCAAATCCGCCCCACACCTGGAGCTCACGACAGGCCACCTTGACACCCCGCCAGCACAGCTTGACTCGACGGCAGCTCCCCTTGACCCGACACCAGCTGCCCTTGACCCGGCGGCAGCTCTTCTTGACCCGACACCAGCTCACATTGACTCGACGGCACCCCTTGCCTTTACGACATCGGGCCAGGAGCCAAAACAAGAAATCCCCGTACAAATACCAGAAATACTTCTGCCCCATCTCCCCACGCAGCCAGTTCTCGTGGAGCCGCAGGACGCAGCGGAAGCGCCAGGTGCCGGCGAGCTACCCCCGCACGTGGGAAGAGAATCTCATAACAAATCCCCCGACCAACCGTGGGAGATAAACAAAACTCCATCCATAGAATTGCTCTCAGCATCTCCGTTAGGATTCACATCTTTCGACTCCAAATCTTTGGACGAAATGTTAACACCTGACGAATTCGGGGCAGATCAGATACCGTTCGGCCTTAGCAACATCAACTACGACATCGATCTGTCAGATTTCAGCGGAGACAACAGCATTGCCGACGACGTGTGCAAGAATGATCCGTTCAGTCCTGATGAGCTGAAGCCGAGTACTTCATTCGATGCATTTGTCCCGCTGCAGGCGAATGACGCGCCACCACCCAGGGACCCTTTCAGCCCTATATTAGAGAGTTTCGAACAAATAACTTTGGACAAGTCGCCGTATGTAGTGGCCAAGAATGTAGATCCGTTCAGTCCAGTGACAGCCGCGCAGGAGTTCGATCCGTTCGCGGCTGGTCCTGCCCCGACGGCGGCGGCGGCGGCGACGGGGAGTCAGTCGCTGCTGGACGACAGCAACTCGCCCACAGCCGCCTGCCTGCTGCCCTCGCCGCTGCAACCACAGACCAGACCAGATCCCAAGTCTTGAACGTATTTATATTTATTTTATCTGTGATCATCATTTATCGTACCTATTTATAATTGAGGCAGTCAGAGCTAAAGTGGCCTAACCCTAGATCCCTAGACCCCAATCAGTAAGGAGATATAAAGGTTTTTAGAATAGCGAGTTTCACTTATGTGTGTAGATATTTTATGGAAGTTTATTTTTGTCCGAATGTTTATTTTTTGTAATTAAAATTATGGTTTCTTTAACATCAATAATTTTATTTTGTTATTAGTAAATTGCCGTCCTTAAGTCGGAATATGAAAAACTGTGGATTAGGCCACTTTAGCGCTGACCTCTCCTCAATTATTCTGCGAACGACACAAGAGGGGAGGTGGGGGGGTCAAGTCTGCTACACTCTGGCATCGTAGTGGCAATGTGCATAGCTATTTCAGTTCGGACGACAGTGAAATGAAAGTAACGAAATCAGCAATGCACATCGTATACCGCTAATGCAACTACCAGAGGGTAGGCAGTAGACTTAAGGACCAGATAGCAGCTGTGCCTGTCAGGAAACTTTGTGACACTACGTATTACCGAATAAACGTAGCACTATGATGTAGCATACCTCCTCAGAATCACGAGTCCATTTTCAAAACAAAAAATATTGTTTCTTTCAATTTGATGATGATAATGTGGATTTTAGTCACCGGCCTTTGTTATGATCGAACTTTCAAATATTACTAATTATATTTGTAGAAATTCACCACTTCTTATTCTGAAAAGCGTCAAAATATTTTTTCCGTGCTAGGTCATCATTGATCTATGGTACTACAGTAATGATATTATTTAATTAATTGTTAGTGATACCTTTGGTTTCCCTTTCCTCAACATTGTATAAACCGTAAAATAATAGCGTAGTATTGAAACTTCTTAAGTAACTAGACCAGTTTAAAAAATCATTCAATCAAAATGGAAAAAGTACTTTGAACATAATATGTAAGAGTTCATGTTTTAGATTTGTTGTGTTAATCCTTGTGTAAAATATATGTTTAAATATATAAATACTTACCTGTCATGTTTATAGAATAATATTGTGAATATACGACAAAGTTATTTATTTATGGTTTATTTATGTTCAGTTGTACAGAAATAATAAAAATAAAATATACTAAAGGAGAGTTTTAATCTTCACAGAAACAAGCATATACTTATATTAAAAAATGTATTCAAACTAAATGTGTAACAAATGATAGGTTTTCATTATGTTTGTTGCCCAGTCGACACTATGCTTATGACCAGATAATTCTTGTACAAAGAATAGTGACATTATTATGACAGACATAACATCTACATTAAATACATTAGTAATCTTAGGTAGGTACCACAGTACTGACCTACCAACAGTTTTAGAGCTATCACTCAAACTTCACCTGGGTTTCATTCATGACTTGGTCTGCAGAAAGACATCTTTTCCTCAACATTTCTGTAGTCTTCTTTTATTAATTTCATTTGTTCCTTCATGTCAAACCTTCCTCCACACAGTTGATAATTATATACTTTAATCAAATGTATTCCAATTCATAGTACTAGTATTTTCTAAGCCTTAGACATAGCTTACAACCCAGCTTAATGGTTCTGAAATGTCAAATCTAATGGCATACTTTTTTATAAGAATGACACATTCTCAGGAAACGGAGCGCTCTAGACTCCATCAAAGTATGTCTCTTTACATCACAAATAAAATAATTGTCTCTGGTACTGGGAGACTTTCCTTGCTTGCACACTTGGAGCGCTGGAATAACAACCATATGATGCAACTTATTTCTTATAATGCCTATCTAGGTTGTACAGTCAGAAAACAAGGCAGATAGGTACCTTATTATTATTTATAGTATCCCACAAATAACAGTTACCTAATGGGAGTTGAATATGTCCAATGAAAGTACAGAATAGACATTGTAATTTTAATTGGAGCTTAGAAGGAGACAGTTAAAAAATTTAATTACAAAATTAATAATGATTTGTTCAGTACAACATCAAAGGTGAGCCTTTCCATACAAAGATAAAATCTGCTACTTACATGCTAAGAAATGAACACACATTTCATATCTATTTACATTTTCCAATATGTATATAGTGAGACATCTTCTGTCCCTAGATTATTCAACAAAACACAGGCATTCAACAATGTCTCACATCATGTTTTTTCCATGACAATTCACTAACTCACTGTTTTAAGATGTTCTCTCATAGGTGGAATAATTGTCTCAATAATGTCCATACATCAGATGGAGGGACAAACACAATGCTTGTGCAATGAAATCTATCAACCCAACATACTACTTTGCATACTACCTTTGTATAGTCTTACAGAAGCTGTACATCTGTGTACTTAAATATGGTAATAATATAGTTCTTTAGCATATTGCCAATAAATGATCATTATTTTTATAAACCCACACCTTTAGAGAATATTTTAAGATTTATTCAAAATCACTTTATTTGTACCATATAAACAAAATACATTGAAGGTTTAAGCAATAGATATTGTGACATTTATACCAAGGTTACCATTATCTGCAAATAGCTGGGCAAGGGATGTGTCAAACACTAGACAATCTGAATTCATAATAGCTGAGGATACTCCTTCATGAATGGAGCGAGGCATCGCCTCCCATGTCAGTCTGCGTCTGTGACCATTTAGTTCCAATTTATAAGTGAAAATCTCTGCCTCCTTCCGAGATCCTATGAGTTGCACAATGGCGAAGAACTGCTGGTGACCATCAAACTTCTCTTGTTTCTCAAGGACCAGCATGAAGTGGTGGTTGAAGCAAGACTGCATCATCACCCAGTCCACAGCACCCGGCAGGTTTATATCTGTTGCTAGGAATACTATGTCCTCACCCTGAAGTGTGGTGATGCTCTTGTGGGACATCATCAGGTGCGGCATGACTTGATCCAAGCCTCCTTGCCATTTGCATGATGCACCAGGACAAGGACATGAATATGGTCTAAATTCACAAGCCTCCTCATGCTCTGCCTTCTCTGTATGTACAAGAGTGACGGAACAACCGGTGTTAGCATGTTTACATGGGAATACAACATTGCTGGCTACTTTTTCCATGGCAAGGTTACGTATGTTGCCGAGAGGTCCGCGGCAGGTCGGGCAGCATGTGAGCTTAGGCCGGCAGCTGGAGCAGACCAGGTGCCCGCTCGAGCATTGCAGGATGGGGGGTAGCACATAGTCGAAGCACACTGGGCACTCGAATAATGAAGCTAGGTCGGCCGACATGGCGGTCGGAACGTTCGCGAGGGCAGGAACACCTGGCACAGCACAACTGGAACTGCTAGCTCCTCCACGGCGTTTGGTGTTTGTGCTCATGTCACCGTCATGCAAGCATACGACACAACTGTGGTTTTAGAAGCACCAATTATCCTGATTTCCTTAATTTTAAAATGACAATTGCGATCATTTATATCCTGCCACCGACGATTTCTTCCGCTTTGAACAAGCACTGAAGTGTGTTTCCATCACAATTAATGAGGTTCTGTGTTGAATTCTTCACAATAATAGCGAACTTTTTTCAGCACGTCTCCTTTCAAAACTCGTCAAACTATTTGCACATATTTTCAGTAGAGGCTAACTATCAGGATTTATGACGATCACTATTCAGAAAAACCCATCACGAATATGCATTACGACAAATTGAATAGAAAAACATGTCCCCAAAAATGACAGCGATCAGCAACAAAATAAACTACGCCACCATGATACCATAGACTAGAAGGGCAATGTTTTTAAACTCAGATATTTTTTTATTACGTGGAACATTTAGCATTAGGCTGTAAGTCCTCAGTCGGATAAGGGAGCTTTTTGGGATTTGTGGTTATCTGGAAGATTGATTCGGCTTAATATCGAGTCAACTAGAGAGTAGTACCTAATAGTAGTTAGCTAGGTAGTTCACAGGGGAATTTATTAAAAAAAAATGAATCTGTCATTTGACATAGGCATTATTACAAATGCCCAACAGATGGCGGTGATTAAATATAAAAAATCGCGCTCCCTTTTTTTCCAGAAATCTTCGGAGCGAATCTGATTTTCGAATTTCGATTTTTAGTCCTCTCTGTCTAATGTTTTTTCATTGTTTGATTATCTTCCTTTAGGTTGCTTGTACCTACAGATTGATTCGGAAATGACCGTCTATTCTACTGTTTCTGTAGACCGTGCTGGGTCCATTTCAGCAGGTGTACAGGACCGAGTAATAAATGTTTGACCTCCCGAGTCCTCCCTTTGACTATTTACTTAAGGGCAACCAACAACACATACACTTGTACAATTATATAAATTGTACATGAAACAAAACGGTAGCGAGTGCTGCCTTAATTATAGGTTGCCACCGCATGCCTATAGTAACAGCTTAAACATGTAGGTGCAATGTTTACATTAGAAGACAGATCAAACAAACAAGTACATTGGCGGTAAGAGGTAGATTTTTTTACCGGGACATTCTATTCACACTCTGCGACATTCTATTTCCATTCGCACAATGTTGTACTCTGCTACAATTAATGTAGAGTATATTCTACGATATGAAGATATTTAACTGTTTGTTTTAAATTTTCAGTTTAATTTACATAGCAATAAACTATCATTGTACTTGTAGAAACTGCCGAATAAAAAATAGACTTCAGCGGGTTACGGAAACAGTACACAGAGTGTAAAATGACCCTGAGCAATGATCTTAGAAACGTTGTTGGGCTCGTCAATATGAACAAATTTTTTTTATTTCCCCACATTGTCGCCATAGTGAAAGTTGTTCATATTGACAACGTTTCTAAGATCATTGCTCGGGGTCCTTTTTAACCCCCGACGCAAAAATGACGGGGTGTTATAACTTTGACGTGTCAGTGTGTGTATGTGTCTGTCTGAGGCAACGTAGCTTCCAAACGGATGATCGGAGTTTAATGCGGTTTTTTTTTGTTTGAAAGCCGATTTGATTGAGCGTGTTCTTAACTATATTTGATCGATATCTATTCACCCACTCAAAAGTTATAGTGGTTGAAAGTGGGGATGAAAAATTTAACTGCTGTAAGTTGCTGTGTCTGTATTGAAGGATGGAGCTTGATTTTAAGTGCTTAAATAATTATAATGATTTGTATTTAAGAACACATAAGGATAGGATATAATATTTTGAACGATTTTGAAGTCTACTGTTACAAAAACTGTTCATTGTAATGGAAATGAGAACCTAATCTATATACCCTACTGAGAGCATTTCAGCAAGTATTGACATGATCAGCCACATGAAGTCCACTGCTGGACTAGCGTTCAATGCTTTCTATGATCATTTGGGGGAAATGCCAATAATAGCCACGCTTGTCAGGCGGTTGGCGCTGCTGCCCGTCCTCTGAAGAGTTACCGCGGTTACGTTACGACCCTCATGACGGGAAAAGTTGGGCTGGGGTGGTGACACATGTATTCTATTCGCCGTCACCACACGGCTAGTACCAACACCCTGCCATTACAAACATACTAAAACAACAATAAGAGCTGAGAGGATCACAGATTTTTTTGCGTCTGGTGTCATTGAGTGATGGACTCAGTACGGTCTACGGACATAGCAGACTACGGCTTAAAAGGGTATTTCGGAGTCACAGTTAAATTGGTATTAAGTCATATTTATGTTAACTGTACTTAGGTGTAAGCCCTGACGATTTGAAAAAATGCCAGTTTCTTTCCGGTTCTTCTGGCCAGTAAAAGAAATTAGTTCGAAAGGGGGACGTTTACTTTTGTTTTTTAAATCATACATGAATTACATCCAGCTTTGTGTTATACTACTGTATATCTGTATGTTATAGCACTTATAACGATGATTGTTGAAATGATTTGATTTGAGCCTGTATGTAGGAGCATTGCTTACACACGTTGGTAAGTAGGAACATATGTACGTCACGGCCCCGGTTTTATTGTTCCAGTTTCGGTAAAGGTCAAAAAATATTCGAGAATGTTATAACATGGTGTGGTAACTTCACGCTTTTTGAAAATTATCTTACGTTAAATTTCGATTACTTTAGGGTTCCGCAGAATAAGAGAAGAGTAATATAGTCATCCTCCAGATTCTGCAGGAGGTAACTAGATCAAATCAAATCGTTTATTTCTTCATTGTTATAAGTGGTATTACATACATAAATACAGTAGAATAACACAAAGCTTGATGAAAATCATTTATGACTTTAAAAACAAAAGTAAAAGTCCCCGGTTCGAATTAATTTCTTTTACTGGCCAAAAGAACCGAGATGAAACTGGCATCTTTTCAAACAGCTAGGGCTTAAGTACATCTAAGTACAGTTAACATAAATACGAGTATGACTTAATACTAATTTAACAAATGCTTGATGGCCGGATACATCCTCAAGGGCGCTAAATTATATTAACATTAAATAAAATAAAAGGGCGCCCCTGTGGGTTTTGTAGCTGAACCCCTCAAATAAGCTCAATTACTGGGATATGGGGTTAGAGATCTTAGCAAATGTAAATTATGATAAACTCATATATATTTTTTAAAGAAACGCACACTGATCCTGTATTAAACTGTGCACTGACAGTCAGCTCGCGACCACGACACATGTAACTGTGTCGAAACGTCGGACCAACAACAAAGTTAAGCTGAATGCTTATCTTCGGTTAATTTCCCCGTTTAAAACTATGAATAATACATACATACCTTACCGGCCATGCGCCATACAACTAACTAGACTACTAATTTTGCAGATTTCACATCAAAAACTTTCTCGCAAACAGGATAAGTGAGGAATTAACGTGGTATATGGTAAATCGGTAATTGGCTGATTTGTACTGAGATTTGTATAGGCAGAACAATTTCGCTCTTATTCAGTATCTAGTGGTTGTATGGTACATGTCCCCGCTTGGTGCTGACTAAGCCTACAATTATTCTAAGAAATAATAATTAAGCACCAACCTACTTAAAGGGCTGATATATTCACTATTCCTTATTGTGTCATAAAAAGTAGATACATAAGATTTAATGAGCTCTACATTTACGTATATATAGGCCCTGTTAGGGTATTGCACATACTAACTTAAATAACTAAATTATACATAATTAAATTTCGACATAGGACAACCGAGTTCATGTCCGTGACAGGATGAAAACCCATCGCCGTTATAGGGTTCACACACACCTTGTGGTGTGCGGGTTTCATCACGATGTTGTCCTTCACCGTACGAGCGTTGCGGTGCGTTCATAGGCCCTGAAGAGTCCCATTGGTACACGCAGCCGTAATCAAACCCGCGACCTCCCGATTCAACTATCCGACCAATTGGACCACAGAGGCTTCTTTTATTATTATCTACACCTGCATCTTATTTTATACTTGCACTGTGTCATTAATGTTGGTACGGAACCCAATCGTCGGATCGCAACTCGTCACTGGCTACTGTTCAGTAAATCGTGGTAGATTGTAGCCTTGTTACTAATTATCCCATTGGGCTGGCTGGTTGGGCTTATTTATCGGTTCCATATGACTTTAGGTACGATTTTCTTAAATAATTGTACCCTACATAATTACTTAAATATACTATACCAACTTGTTACATTAACCACGACACTGTGCGTTGGTGAGAAATATTTGGCAACGATAAAGTCTTCTAGAGAAAGTTTTGGTGATCTTGGCCGTGACTGTAGGCAAGTGTACGAGTGTCGCCATACGTAACTGCAATTACGTATTTATGTCTCTACATATATCATATTATTATTGTTTATTACGTAGGTACTTTAGCGGCAAAGCCACCTACCTTGTTGGGTTTTTATAAGGACAGTCAGGGCTGATGGTGAGTGAACTGTTGGCGAAGAATATATATCTATAAATCTTTACTTCTCTGGAACTGTGTATTCTCCGTATATTCTCCGTCAGCTGGACTCGGTGATCGTAATCTACAACACACAAAATTTCGCGCACGTGATCACTCAAGATACTGTCACGATACCACAATTTGAATGTAATATAAGTAATTATCATATTATCATAGAGACAATTACATACCACCACATAGTTTGAAAAGAGCCTGCTCCTGTTTATTACAGACTACACAAATGTATCCTAGAAATGAGAGCGGATGCAATTTCAACTTACAATGTCCTATCCCCAGTCTTGCCCTATGTACTAAGGCTAGAATACTAATATGTAAGTTAATTTGTGTACAACCGTTGAATTAATTATAATTAAAAAAAAATACACTTCACGCCTTTAATCCCAAAGAGGGGTAGGCAAAGGCACTTGCTAAAGCAAGTACCCACGGTTTACCGAGCGTATTTAACCCAACGTGACAGGGGGTGAGCCCATCGCCGTTATAGGGTTCACACACCTTGTGGTGTGCGGGTTTCATCACGATGTTGTCCTTCACCGTACGAGCGTTGCGTTGCGTACATAGGCTCTGAAAAAGAGTCCCATTGGTACACGTCCAGTAGCCGGACTCGGACCCGGGACCTTCCGGTTACAAGTCAAGTATCCGACCAACTGGACCACAGACGCTCTACCAACTGGACCACAGACGCTCTCAATTCTCAATTATAATAAATAAAATAAATAAATAAAAATCTACTGCGCGAACCCATTGCATGGGTGGCTGCATTTTATGGGACTTTTCGAACGTTTCCGTGCTTCGGGCGGCACGTAAAGCTAAGAGTACCGGCTACTGTCTCTACAATCGCTTGTAAAGCTTACGGAGGTTTAAAACATCTTACAATTGAGTTGACCCCCTAAAAGTTTTGGGCACTTTTGGTATGTAGGACAAAGGGACATCAAATCAAATCAATTTTATTTATTTCAGTAACAAAAAAATATTATAATTTGACAAATCATTGGAGCAGTCCTTTGAGCAACAAATATGCGTGTATTGTGTTGCCCCGTTCTTTTACAACTTATATCTATTATGTATTAGTGTTATTAACATTTCGTCATTAGACATATCTACTGTTATTTGATTTTTAATTATTTAGTATTGAATATATAAATAATGTGTTTAGTATTGAATTTAAAATGTTTTTAGTATTGAATTTTTTATGTATTTAGTATTGAATTTTTTATGTATTTAGTATTGAATTTTTTATGTATTTAGTATTGATTTTTTTATGTTTTTAGTATGTTTATAAAGTTATTAATATTTAATATGTTTCAGAATTAAACAGAATGCTATCCGCCACAGGCTTCGTCAATATGCTTAAAATACGTGGGTACAAATAAATATCCGCACAAGCTTCGTCAACGCGAGATAACACATAAAATGTAAAAGTAGGTAGGAAGGCTCAAACATTGAATCTCCAAGTAATCCCTACCCGAGTCCTGTGGCAAAGTACCCAGGACGCTAGTGGCATTTCCCCGCTGTATGGCTATGCTTATCCTTTGACCCAGGTATAAGCCAGCTCTAGGGTCCCCAGAAACATCAACTAGTCGCGTACACAATTGCTTATAGAGTGTCCGAGCTTCATGGCCCCATGTTCCAAATGTTTCCACGGCGAAGGGAACAAATGAATATTCGCTACGCAAATCAGCGTATTTGCGTATTGTTTTTAGTATTGAATTAATACCTAATGTGTTTAGCATTTTTAATGTATTTAGTATTGAATTTTTAATGTATTTAGTATTGTATATTTAATGCATTTTGTATTGAATTTTTAATGTGTTTAGTATTGAATTTTTAATGTGTTTAGTATTGAATTTTTAATGTGTTTAGTATTTAATTTTTAATGTGTTTAGTATTGAATTTTTAATGTTTTTAGTATTTAATTTTTAATGTATTTAGTATTGAATTTTTAAAATGTTTAGTATTGAATTTATGTGTTTAGTATTGAACTTTTAATATGTTTAGTGAATAATTAATGTATTTAGTATCTAATGATTAATGTATTAAGCCGTGTGGTGACGGCGAATAGAATACATGTGTCACCACCCCAGCAAACTTTTCCCGCTATGGGGGTCGTAAGAGACGACCGAGGGAACCCTCCAGAGGACGGGCAGCAGCGCTCTCTGTGAGTTAAACCACAACACCACTGCGATCGCCAACCCGCCTGCCCAGCGTGGCGATTATGGGCATTTACCTTCAATAAAAAAAATAAAAATAAATACACTTCACGCCTTTAATCCCAAAGAGGGGTAAGTACCCACGGTTTACCAAGCGTATTTAACCCAACGTGACAGGGGGTGAGCCCATCGCCGTTTTAAGGTTCACACACCTAGTGGTGTGCGGGTTTTATCATGATGTTGTCCTTCAAAATTTATAACAAACTGCCCAAGGATATAACTGAGTTGTCTGAGGGAAAATTTAAGTCACTTGTTAAGAAACAGTTAATTTCTAAGCCATTTTTACACACGGTCGACTGACCCCAAACCCGCAAGAGACTGATACACTTACATAAATACTTTAAATACATACATAGATAAATAAAACACCCAGACGCACACAACAAATGCCTCAGCTCATAACTAAAGCATTATGTACGTGGCGGGAATCGAACCCGCGTCCGTCGTCCTAGAGGCAGATGTCCTGACCACTAGTCCATGCCGGTCACATTCAATATTACGTAGAGTTCAATCATAGGTAGGTAATTAAAAAAATATCACTATTACGTAAAATAATATTAATTGCTCTTGTATAATAAACGCAGTGCAACAACACACAAAGTGTCTTAAGTACATTCCGTGTGCAGGCATTTCGCGCCTAATCGGGAGTTGAACCCGGAACGGCATGGTTGGCAGCCCACCTGTGACTGAGGTGAACCTGCGCCCGCGCAGCCGCTGACTGCGCTCGACACAACAATGCGGAGCGGAGCCGTGACTTCTGCATTCACTCGTGAAGATCCCACACTAATTATCTGCGGCGGACGTGGGACCTTGACAATCGGTTTACAGGTTGAAGCGTATCTTAAAAAGTGCTGGCCTCTTAAAGCTAACGTGTGTTAACGGTTACGATAATTTGAGATGTCAAATACCGATAAAGATGGAGACCTCGGATACAATTCTTCACTGATGATTTTAAAGAATACTGTTATGTTTAATTTTAGTTGTAAGCTAGTTAAAGATTTTTGTATTTTTTTTTATTTTAAATTGTTGTGAATTTGTTTATGTTTAAATTATTCTATATACAAGTATTATAAATACTTAAGTTAATATTTATTTTACTTTGCAATGCCCTTACAGGGCGTCATGATTGTTCTATAAATATTGTAACATCAAAGTGTACCATGATATGCAATAAATATACTGAATACAATGGCCTGCTACAGAAAACGGTTCATAAGAGGAAAGTATTTGTTGGCTACTCTACAGCGTCTATTTCTTGAAAAAGCGAAGCAGAATTCTAGGGGTTATTTATGGTATAAGAAACCCCTCTATGTTACTCCCTATGATTGGCTTGGATCAGAAGTCGATTTTCCCTAACAAAATTATTAATATGTTCTAGGTATTCTAGTGTCGGCGCCCCTTACAATAATAACACCGAACACATACATATGATCGAAAATAATTCACAAACAGATCGAAATAATCAAATGTACTAAAGAAAATACACTTCACGCCTTTAATCCCAAAGCGGGGTAGGCAGAGGCACTTGCTTAGTAAGCAATGCCCACGGTTCACCAAGCGTATTTAACCCAACGTGACAGGGGGTGAGCCCATCGCCGTTATAGGGTTCACACACCTTGTGGTGTGCGGGTTTCATCACGATGTTGTCCTTCACCGCACGAGCGTTGCGTTGCGTACATAGGCTCTGAAAAAGAGTCCCATTGTTACACGTCCAGTAGCCGGACTCGAACCCGCGACCTCCCTGGATACTTGGTTACAAGTCAAGTATCCGACCAACTGGACCACAGAACTACTGAATAAAATAAAAAATAACGCCACACGCACACACACGAGTACACATAATCTATAGCCAAATCAATACCCAGGTAGATATTAGATTAGAAGTCGATATTATTCTACAAACATTTATTTGAAGAAAATCCCCCAGATATCTTTTCCCTCTTGTTATCTTGACGTGGATATCTGAAGACAGACATTGTTTATTGCGCGATACTTGCGAAGAACTGACAATTGACACAGTTTAGTGACTCACCCACGTTGACTTCTAAAATAAATTCAAAGACTTAACTAATTTAACTTTACTTCAACTCCCAAGACTAAGACAGATTAAATGATGCCAAATTCACAAGGTTGTCGTTATGCGTATAGTTAGGAAGGTCGAAACAGTTCGAACTACTTCCTCATTATTTCATTTATTCGTTCAACCTTAAGTTGGTACATGTAGGTAATGACAAAAATAATTTAATTTTCATAACTGTAACTGGTGATAGGTATATGGAAAAGTACTCGAAACCGGAGGTCATGTTTGAAAAGATGTATGAATGTAGATGAAGCGAAAGGCGTATGTCAGGACCGTACTCTGCCTACCCTTCTGGGAGACAGGCGTGAAGTGTATAACGTTCATAACTGTAAACATTGCATTTAAATCTAACAGAAATTAACAAACAACATCGCTGCCATCTGTTTCTTACTTTACGATGACAATACATTACTGTTGTCAATGCTGATCATCATACTTTTTGCGAGCGTTTTGTCACGCACGCAGCTGAATGAAATGTTTCCATAATGCATGCGCGTGCGCCGGCCTGCGCTTTCCTCGAGTCGGCCGGCGCACGCCTGTGAAGTTATGTTTTAAGCTAGTTGACTGGGGTAACTTCGTTCCTCACTGGCTCAAGGAATTACTGCTTGCTGCACCCAGCATGGCCGAGGCTACCGCCACATTCATTTCGTCGTTCACCGAGGCACTCGTGACCACTGTGAGCTGATACAATTTCCCGCTACTTCTACTGTTACCACAGGTTCTAAGTAATAACAAATTTGTTCAGCTGTGTGCGTTTTATTTGTATTTTTTCCGGGGGAATTGTTTACCATGACCATGCAATCTCGAGTCTCATCTGTTACTCGTGTGTGCGCAAAGGAAATAGGTAATTATGAATATTAAATACGATTGTATTTAAGCATGGTTGAACATTCAAATAGCAAATCGATTTGCTTGTTGCTCTTGTTGATACGCGGACATGGGTTTCCCCGAGGCTCGCTTCTGTCATTCGTCACCAGTACAGATTGATGCTATCAATTCTACAAATCAATCACTACCACGCTTTCCGAAGGTACGCTGCATAAAATCGAAACAGTTATATCTCTTACGGAATTTCGTATGTAGATGGTAGATAGTGCTGGTTTTCTGTGCACTATTGGCAGTGCATATAAAAAATACACTTCACGCCTTTTGTTAAAAAATCGGGATAGGCAGAGGCACTTGCTAAGCAAATTCCCTCGGTTCACTTAGCGTATTTAATCCAACGTGAGAGGTGGTGAGCCCATCGCCGTTACAGGGTTCACGTACCTTATGGTGTGTGGGCTACATCACGATGTTGTCCTTCACTGTGCGGTGCGTCAATTTTAGTTTTATTTATTTTTTAAGCTATGGCAAATCGAAATTAATTTAACGAAGCATTTTCCTCCCGCTAAATACACTTCACGCCTTTAATCCCAAAGAGGGGTAGGCAGACCCGGGTTTATAGAGTGTGGCCTAAGTAACCATTGAAAACCGGAGTCTGTGATTCCTGCGCAGTACAGTCTGAAAGTCTTCAAGTTGCGGGTGAATAGATACCTAATGAACAAGTGTGATCCATCGTAGACCACGTCGCTGCCTAACATCAGGCAGGATGGTGGCTTGTTCATAGTGATAAAAAAAGAAAAACCTAGGAGGTGGGAACTGAACTTGGAGTAGTCGATGCATATATTGGTTTTTAACAAATTTGTAGGGTACAATATAAGCGCTCAACCATACAAAATAAGGGTTAAAAATCGAGGTACCAGTGAAACTAAACCGGAGGTAGTTTAGGTGTTTATGCAAATAATTTACACTAAACTATGTTAATGGTTATGTGGCAGTAACTGGATTAGTACACACGATGAATATTATATTAATAATAATTATCGTGCAGAACACCGCAACGTTAAGAGTATTGCGTCAGCTGTACGGTCACATTACGCCGACGTGTTAAAGCGTGCCTGCAATTTCAACTAACATACACTAACAGTATAAATTCGTATGTTTGTATGTACGTACGTGTTTGTTACTCTTTCACGCAAAAACCGCAAAAACCACGAAAATTAGTGGAAAGAAAATCCGTTTATTTATTCTATGAAAGTTTTGACAGTTCGATCTGTCATTTTACGGAAGAATGTTGACTTATTTTCAACGTTAGAAATGTTACATTATCAAATTACAAAGACGAATGAAAACTGTCAAATGAATTTAAATCTAATTAATTAAATTAATACACTTCACGCCTTTTAATCCCTAAGCGGGCTGTGGTGTGCTGGGTTTCATCACGATGTTGTCTTTCACCGTACGAGTGTTGCGTTGCGTACATAGACTCTGAAAAAAAGTCCCATTAGGTACACGTCCAGAAGCCGGACTCGAACCCGCGACCTCCCGGTTACAAGTCAAGGATCCGACCAACTGGACCACAGACGCTCTTTTTAGAGTTAAATATGTACCAACTAAATGTTTTCTTTGTTTTAGGTATATTGCACGTTTTAATAATACTGAGCCGCACCTATGTTCTCCCATGTTGTGAGGTCGACTGGTAGAGAATACTTTTGTATTAAGTCATCCATTGTACGTTTAGTGCAATAAAGTATTAAATAATTAAAAAATATATGTATGTCATTGAATTATTGAACATATTATAGATTACTGGCGGCCCGGCACGTGCTTCGCTACGCATTGAATGCATTTGTTACAAAAAATATGAAAAATGAAGAACATCTCAACCGAATTTGTGCCAACTTCACATAAACCATCTACTAAATAGTTTGAACAAAGCCTAAACATTTGATTTGGACAAGTGACCCCATTCTTCAGTTATAAAATAACAACGAAAAGTGGCATTGATTTTTATATACCTACTAGTCGACGCCCCGCGATTTCATTCGCGCAATTTCAGTAATTTATGCAAAATACAACACTACATAGCATCGTGTCCCACAGGATCAGGATCGGGATAAAAAGTATCCTATGTCCGTCTCCTGGTTGTAAGC
>SJJU01072520.1:0-10732 GCA_012932125.1 Conopomorpha cramerella
AAAGGGGTATGTCAGGACCGTGACAAATGAAGATCTGTAGTCTCTGCCTACCCCTCTGGGAGACAGGCGTGAAGTGTATGTATGTATGTATGTGTAAAAGAAGAAATAGAGGAGTGTTGAGAGATCACATTAAATGTTCTCTCACGCGCCAAAATATCCTTGTTTCACTGTATTGGAGATTGGTTTGCAACGCCAGAATTTCCTTTTCCCTTTGACGCACAATACTAACAATTGTCAGTACCTAGTGCCCATTCATGTGTGTGACTCGCGGCGTGTGATGGCTGTGTTCACTTTTTCGCTAAAAAAAAACAATGGCTTGTTTGGTCTGCCGAAGAATAAATTTGAAAGAAAAAATAACCGACTTCAAATAATAGTATTCGCTCCTACGATTTTTTGAAGTTACTCACGATTTTTCTGGTCTGCGATCATCAAACTCTGACTACCACACATGGGACCACATTTATCTCGTTCAGGGTTGGCATTAAAATCGTAACTGCGATAATTATCTATACAGAAAACTCAAAGATGTAATGGGCCGAGTGAGTAGAGGTCGCCCCAGAAGGACATACATTGACCAGTTTGGTGATGTCCTGGCCGAAGGTGGTGTGAAAAGTACTCGAAACCGGAGGTCATGTATGAGAAGATGTATGAATGTAGATGAAGCGAAAGGGGTATGTCAGGACCGTGACAAATGAAGATCTGTAGTCTCTGCCTACCCCTCTGGGAGACAGGCGTGTAGTGTATGTATGTATATAAAACTCAAAGTGCTGACTGATTCATTCATCACTGAAACGTCAACGCCCTGCTCAAACTATTGACGCTGGAAAGCTGAAATTTTGAATGTATTATATTTACGCGAGGTGAAAATGTGTGGGGGAGGGGGGAGGGCGGGAGGGGAAGTTTATAAGAGAAAATTAAAGGAGTTTGTCAGTGACGTGCACACCATATAGGCAAAAAGACACTGCCTACCTTAGTATTTTGGTTACCCGACCTTATAATAGAGTAATTGCAAGATCCTTTTTTTGTCGTACTCATGACATATTAAGCTAACGGAGGCCCTGTGTTTTGTGGATGAGTAGATGGGTATGTAACTTTTCTAGATATTTCGTAAAGACAAGTTACCTATACATAGGAGTCAATCTTGGGGGATTACTGCCTACCTTGTCGTAAAATTCAGTGCACGCCACTGGAGTTTGTAGCTCTTTTTTAATAGAAATTAATGTTGAAACTACGCAAATGAAATCGCTGGTCGTCCACTAGTCTATTATACAAATCCTTAAACATTCAATGCAATGGTCTCTCATAAAGAACACAATAAGTATAATCATATTTTACGTCGTTACAAAAAAAAAACATTATCCATCCAATCAGTCCCTGCGTGCCCATCTGAATAAGCAATTTCACTAAATGGTCTTGTTTCCATCTCAGTCCGCGTCTCGCGTTATGGCTAATGAAGGTAAAATACTCCAACTCTTGAAATGGCGCCGACCGTTGCCCGCCATTATCTTGATAAAACCCATTGGAAGACGAACGGCGCGGAACGGTGAATTTCAAAAATCGAACTCCCCCACCGACACGCACCAGCGAGTTGCGCAAACAAATCTTGTTAGTGAAGATATAGAGAAAGTTGGAAACTGCCCGACTCGGATCCTCGCTTCTTTGCGAACTTATTATAAAAAAAAAAACAACGCTCCCTTTGCAAGCAAAGAGGTTTGTTTTGCACTCGCATAACTATTTCCACGTGAAAAGCGCACATTGAACTTTTGAATTTCGAACTTTTAGTTTTTTAAAGAAACAAAATATTTTTAAAACTTTTTCCACGTCACTGTTTTCTGTATGTGGCGTGAAAGGCAGTATTTAGGTATGTAATAGTTTGACTGTGCTCTTTGACTTTGTAATGTTCCGTTATATTACCGTATTTACGTTATAGGTAACAACAATATTACCGACTAACTGTATCGTATGGTGTTGTTTCCGTTTTTTTTCCGATCCCGTGAGAATGTTTTAGGGTAGAATTTTCCCACTGGTCTTCTCTTGGACTTTTTTAAATCGCTCCTGTAGTTTCAGAGCCTATAAGAAAAAAAAAACAATCAAATCATTCCTATTTATAATATTAGTATAAAGACCCTTAGACCCATATTCCAAAATTACTTTTAAATTCCTGTTAAATTAACTTGTTTGTGTAAAAAAATATATATACATGCAGACGAATTGAGAACCTCCTCCTTTTTATTTGAAGTCGGTTAAAGAGACAAAGTATGCTCAAGTAACACTTGAGTACTGATTAAGTATTTCAAAATACATGCCTTGTGTGATACCCAGGCTTAACGTATCGTATTATGTGTAAATGCGTTTAATATCTTCTACGCAGGAAATGTTTTGCGAAACTAAATGCAAAAGTCACCCTTATTGACTACCATTCGTATGTTATTTAGCAACAATATGGCTCGCGGTCGACTGTAGATAGTGGAGCAGGCAGTTAGCTATCTCAGCTTCAGCTCATCACTGCCAAATGGGAAGTCCGTAAAGGAATGGCCGGCCGCTTTCGTTTGATCGCAGATGAGAGGTCAAGTTGGTCAGGCTAATTGTTGTGGAGGGTTCTGTTTTTCAGAGCTTTTATTTGTTACGATTCCTAATAAATTATTGTACTTTCTACTAATATTTTTCTATAAACGGATTGTTATTGAGATTCTATATAAAAAAATCACTTTTTCGCTAAAAAAAACAATAGCTTGTTTGGTCTGCGGAAGAATAAATTTGAAAGAAAAAATAACCGACTTCAAATAGTAGTATTCGCTCCTACGATTTTTTGAAGTTCCTCACGATTTTTCTGGTCTGCGATCATCAAACTCTGACTACCATACATAGGATCACATTTATCTCGTTCAGGTTTGACATTAAAATTGTAACTGCGTTAATTATCTATACATAAAATTCAAAGTGCTTACTGATTCATTCATCACTGAAACGTCGCCCAACTCAAACCATTGACGCTGGAAAGCTGAAATTTTGAATGTATTATTATAATGTTTATTAACCAATTTCTTACAAATAAGCATTTACACTTGAAATTTATAAATTTTTCAGGCTTGGAGCAAATGTGAGTCACGCTTACTTTCGGGTTTGCGATGGGTTCACACTAGGCTATGCCTGTATCGTGAAACCCTGTTTTTACTCTATAACAGTCCCATTAGCGCTTTTTACATAATTAGCCATATTAACAAACAACCGTGATATTTACATATGAATGTGTCAGTGTAAAGATGCATGTTATATTTACGCGAGGTGAAAATGTGTGTCCTACACTCCGTTTGCCAAGACGCGGACTCCACTCGAGAAACTCCACGAGAGAGAAGCCGAAAACAGATCACAGTGGCGTGCAATTGGAGAGGCCCCAGTGGCCCAGCAGTGGACGAGTATGGGCTGATGATGATGATGATGATGATGAAAATGTGTGGGGGGTGGAGGGGTAGAAGTTTATAAGAGAAAATTAAAGGAGTTTGTAGCTCTTTTTTAATACAAATTAATGCTGAAACTACGCAAATGAAATCGCTGGTCGTCCACTAGTCTATTATACAAATCCTTAAACATTCAATGCAATGGTCTCTCATAAAGAACACAATAAGTATAATCATATTTTACGTCGTTACAAAAAAAAAACATTATCCATCCAATCAGTCCCTGCGTGCCCATCTGAATAAGCAATTTAACTAAATGGTCTTGTTTCCATCTCAGTCCGCGTCTCGCGTTATGGCTAATGAAGGTAAAATACTTCTACTCTTGAAATGGCGCCGACCGTTGCCCGCCATTATCTTGATAAAACCCATTGGAAGACGAACGGCGCGGAACGGTGAATTTCAAAAATCGAACGTCCTCCCCCACCGACACGCACCAGCGAGTTGCGCAAACAAATCTTGTTAGTGAAGATATAGAGAAAGTTGGAAACTGCCCGACTCGGATCCTCGCTTCTTTGCAAACTTATTATAAAAAAAAACAACGCTCCCTTTGCAAGCAAAGAGGTTTGTTTTGCACTCGCATAACTATTTCCACGTGAAAAGCGCACATTGAACTTTTGAATTTCGAACTTTTAGTTTTTTAAAGAAACAAAATATTTTTTAAACTTTTTCGACGTCACGGTTTTCTGTATGTGGCGTGAAAGGCATTATTTAGGTACCTATGTAATAGTTTGACTGTGCTCTTTGACTTTGTAATATTCCGTTATATTACCGTATGTACGTTATAGGTAACAACAATATTACCGACTAACTGTATCGTATGGTGTGGTTCCCGTTTTATTTTCGTGAGAATGTTTTAGGGTAGAATTTTCTCACCTCTCTTCACCACTGGTGAAGGACTTTTTTAAATGACAAGACATATAACGCGCTGCGATTTGTTGAAACTAGCTGAGTCGCACGAAGCGTGACATAACAGCCAATCAGAGCGCGTATTTGTTCTATGTCAAGTCTTTCTTGAGGCGCGTGCTACGCCTGCAGGATGTGGTATGTTAAACCGGAGTCAGTGTTTCCTGCGCAACATAATCTGGAGGTCTTCAAGTCACGGGTAAATAGGTACCTAATGAACAAGTTTGCTATATCGTAGAAAACGTCGCCGTTTAACATCAGGATGGTGGTCGAACGCTTGTTCACCGTGTTAAAAAAAACACTATAAAATATTACTTAGAATCAACTCTGGGGGCTCTCTGTTAAATTGTTTGCCTGTAGCAATATTACAGCTGTAAAAAAAACATATAAAATAAACCAAGAAAAGAAGAAATTTGTGAGTGCATGATTGACGGTGAGAAAGTTGAACAAGTGGATGAGTTTGTATATTTGGGATCTCTATTTACAAGTGATGGAAAGGTTGACAAAGATATTGAAAGAAGAGTGAGTGCGGGTAATAAGGTTAACGGTGCCCTTCGCAGTGTTATGGAGAGCCAATTCATGTCGAAAAAGGCAAGATTGACTGTCCATGACGCTGTACTGGCACCTACCTTAATGTACGGGAGTGAAAGTTGGGTATGGCGGAAGAAGCATAAAAGTAAAGTCAATGCCGTAGAAATGCGGTCATTGCGGAGCATGAAAGGCGTGACATTGAATGACAGGATAAGGAATAGTGTGGTAAGAGAAAGTTGCGGTTTGAAGGAAGACGTAGTGACCAAGATTGAATAGGGCATGCTTCGGTGGTTTGGGCATATGGAGAGAATGGATGAAAGTCGATTGACGAAAGACATTTAAATGGGTGATGTAATGGACCGGGTGAGTAGAGGTCGCCCCAGTAGGACATATACAGACCAGATTGGTGATGTACTGGTCGAAGGTGGCGTGAAAAGTACTCGAAACCGGAGGTTATGTATGAAAATATGTATGAATATAGATGAAGCGAAAGGGGTATGTCAGGACCGTGACAAATGGACATATGTAGTCTCTGCCTACCCCTCTGGGAGACAGGCATGAAGTGTATGTATGTGTAAAAGAAGAAATAGGTAGAGGAGTGTTAAGAGATCACATGAAATGTTCTCTCACGCGCCAAAATATCCTTGTTGCACTATATTAGAGATTGGTTTGCAACACCAGAATTTCCTTTTCCCTTTAACGCACAATACTAACAATTGTCAGTACCTAGTGTACCCATTCATGTGTGTGACTCGCGGCGTGTGATGGCTGTGTTCACTTTTTTCGTTAAAAAAACAATGGCTTGTTTGGTCTGCGGAAGAATAAATTTGAAAGAAAAAGTAACCGACTTCAAATAGTAGGTACTATTCGCTCCTGCAATCATTGGACGGCTGTCATGGACTAGTGGTCAGGGCATCTGCCTCTAGGACAACGGTCGCGGGTTCGATTCCCGCCACGGACATAATGCTTTAGTAACGAGCTGAGGCATTTGTTGTGTGCGTCTGGGTGTTTTATTTATCTATGTATGTATTCAAAAAGTATTTATGTAAGTATATCAGTCTCTGGCACCCATAGTACAGGGTATCCTAGTTTGGGGTCAGGTGACCATGTGTAAAAAAAAAAATGTCCCGGCATATTTATTATTTATTTATTTATTTATCAAACTCTGACTACCACAAATGGGACCACATTTATCTCGTTCAGGGTTGACTTTAAAATCGTAACTGCGTTAATTATCTATACATAAAATTCAAAGTGCTTACTGATTCATTCATCACTGAAACGTCGCCCAACTCAAACCATTGACGCTGGAAAGCTGAAATTTTGAATGTATTATTATAATGTTTATTAACCAATTTCTTAGAAATAAGCATTTACACTTGAAATTTATACATTTTTCAGGCTTGGAGCAAATGTGAGTCACGCTTACTTTCGGGTTTGCGATGGGTTCACACTAGGCTATGCCTGTATCGTGAAACCCTGTTTTTACTCTATAACAGTCCCATTAGCGCTTTTTACATAATTAGCCATATTAACAAACAACCGTGATATTTACATATGAATGTGTCAGTGTAAAGATGCATGTTATATTTACGCGAGGTGAAAATGTGTGTCCTACACTCCGTTTGCCAAGACGCGGACTCCACTCGAGAAACTCCACGAGAGAGAAGCCGAAAACAGATCACAGTGGCGTGCAATTGGAGAGGCCCCAGTGGCCCAGCAGTGGACGAGTATGGGCTGATGATGATGATGATGATGATGAAAATGTGTGGGGGGTGGAGGGGTAGAAGTTTATAAGAGAAAATTAAAGGAGTTTGTAGCTCTTTTTTAATACAAATTAATGCTGAAACTACGCAAATGAAATCGCTGGTCGTCCACTAGTCTATTATACAAATCCTTAAACATTTAATTCAATGGTCTGTCATAAAGAACACAATAAGTATAATCATATTTTACGTCGTTACAAAAAAAAAAAAAACATTATCCATCCAATCAGTCCCTGCGTGCCCATCTGAATAAGCAATTTCACTAAATGGTCTTGTTTCCATCTCAGTCCGCGTCTCGCGTTATGGCTAATGAAGGTAAAATACTTCAACTCTTGAAATGGCGCCGACCGTTGCCCGCCATTATCTTGATAAAACCCATTGGAAGACGAACGGCGCGGAACGGTGAATTTCAAAAATCGAACTCCCCCACCGACACGCACCAGCGAGTTGCGCAAACAAATCTTGTTAGTGAAGATATAGAGAAAGTTGGAAACTGCCCGACTCGGATCCTCGCTTCTTTGCGAACTTATTATAAAAAAAAAAACAACGCTCCCTTTGCAAGCAAAGAGGTTTGTTTTGCACTCGCATAACTATTTCCACGTGAAAAGCGCACATTGAACTTTTGAATTTCGAACTTTTAGTTTTTTAAAGAAACAAAATATTTTTAAAACTTTTTCCACGTCACTGTTTTCTGTATGTGGCGTGAAAGGCAGTATTTAGGTATGTAATAGTTTGACTGTGCTCTTTGACTTTGTAATGTTCCGTTATATTACCGTATTTACGTTATAGGTAACAACAATATTACCGACTAACTGTATCGTATGGTGTTGTTCCCGTTTTTTTTCCGATCCCGTGAGAATGTTTTAGGGTAGAATTTTCCCACTGGTGAAGGACTTTTTTAAATCGCTCCTGTAGTTTCAGAGCCTCTAATAAGCAAACAAACAATCAAATCATTCCTATTTATAATATTAGTATAAACCCTTAGACCCATATTTCAAAATTACTTTTAAATTCCTGTTAAATTAACTTGTTTGTGTAAAAAAAATATACATGCAGACGAATTGAGAACCTCCTCCTGTTTATTTGAAATCGGTTAAAAAGACAAAGTATGCTCAAGTAACACTTGAGTACTGATTAAGTATTTCAAAATACATGCCTTGTGTGATACCCAGGCTTAACGTATCGTATTATGTGTAAATGCGTTTAATATCTCCTACGCAGGAAAAGTTTTGCAAAACTAAATGCAAAAGTCACCCTTATTGACCACCATTCGTATGTTATTTAGCAACAATATGGCTCGCGGTCGACTGTAGATAGTGGAGCAGGCAGTTAGCTATCTCAGCTTCAGCTCATCACTGCCAAATGGGAAGTCCGTAAAGGAATGGCCGGCCGCTTTCGTTTGATCGCAGATGAGAGGTCAAGTTGGTCAGGCTAATTGTTGTGGAGGGTTCTGTTTTTCAGAGCTTTTATTTGTTACGATTCCTAATAAATTATTGTACTTTCTACTAATATTTTTCTATAAACGGATTGTTATTGAGATTCTATATAAAAAAATAAGTTTTGTTTCCGGTATAGAGTATAGAATATTGACGTTTATGGTTAGCGTGCTTCCGGTGGGGACTTGCTTTTGGCGCGCGATGAGGAGCTCGGATTTCTTGATATTAGGAGGGTGGTTTTCGCCTATTGTTAAAAGTGTAAATATGTTTTAAAGCTAATAGTTATTGTTTGTATTCAAAGTGTAAAAAATAATTGTATTGCATATGCAGATGTTGTGACGTGAAAAAGGTGGAGATAAAACAATAAATAAATGATTACAGTGGTAGAACAAGTGTTTAATTTGACATATTTAACTTGCAACGTATGAATGTTTATTCGCGTCAAATGCTATCACAGAAAAGAAACATCGACAAAAATTACCATCAGCGGTAAGTTTGTATGAATAGGTGAATATATTTTTTCGGTTTTGGCAAAGATTAGGAGTAACTATTAAGATGAAAGAATGAATTAATTAATATACTCTTTATTGCGCACTGTACATTACAAAATGTAAAATGAACAATGCTAATGGTAAGATTGCAAATGGCAGATAGGTACCTACCTATCTACTCACCTACAAAACACAAGACCTTTGTCAGCCTCTGTCGTGAGTACAACAAAAAAGGATCTAGCAATAACTCTATTATTAGGTCGGGTAACCAATATACTTAGGTAGGCAGTGTCTTTTTGCCTATATAGTGTGCACGCCACTGGTGTAATGATGTAAGATGGTATGGGCACGTCATGAGGAGGGATGAAAACCATGTAACAAGCAAAGTTGTGAGTATGAATGTGGAAAGATACAAGGGAAGAGGGAGACCAAAGAAGGTATGGATGGACTGTGTGAAAAATGATATGTGTGTGAAAGGTGTAACTGCAGAGATGACGAATGACAGAGATGCATGGCGAAAGGAAACGTGTTGCTCCGACCACACCTAGTATGGGATAAGGGCAGGAAAATTATGATGGTTTTGACAAAGGGTTCCTGAGGGAAAATTGCTTGGTATCGTGGACTGAGTGACTTTTTTTTATTTAACGTTATACATATAGTGATTGTTAAGGAACTTCACGCCTGTCTCCCAGAGAGGTAGGCAGAGACTACAGATCCCCATTTGTCACGGTCCTGACATACCCCTTTCGCTTCATCTACATTCATACATCTTTTCATACATACATACACTTCATGCCTGTCTCCCAGAGGGGTAGGCAGAGACTACAAATCTCCATTTATCACGGTCCTGACATACCCCTTTCGCTTCATCTACATTCATACATCTTTTCATACATGACCTCCGGTTTTGAGTACTTTTCACGCCACCTTCAGCCAGGACATCACCAATCTGGTCAATGTATGTCCTTCTGGGGCGACCTCTACTCACCCGGCCCTGCACATCACCCCTTTTTATTTCATGTATAATACATGAATACAATAGCAGAGAAACACTGTTAAAATGTATATTGGTAAAACAATGTTTGCACGGGTCTAGTGTTTTTTACAATGCATCAATGCTCTGAACTTACGTTAACTAAAGGTAAAATAATATTTATAAAAAACTGTGTATTAATTAAGAAAGAAAAGAAAATAGACAGAAGATATTGATTCACAACGCACACGGCAAAATAAAAGCGTACAACACAACATAAAAAAAATATATAAAAAACATTCAACCTGAATACAAAAAACACAAACAGTATACACATAAAAAAAAACTAAATAATTGCGGCGATGAAAGGAAAGCTGGCTCAGTATGTTGCCGAGACTCACTACTCGGCGATGATTTTCAGCCAATTATAGTCTTACACACATCAAAAGTGTCTAGGGATCAAGAACATTTTTAGCTCTAAAAAAATCTAATTTATTTAAATCAAATCTAATCTTCTGAATTGGTATCCTACCTAATTCCCCATGCATGTGTCAATGACTTATCACCACATTTTAAATAAATTATAAATGAATTCAGTTTTGTTTGATTGCAATCTTCTAAAATGTACTTGATCCCTAGACACTTTTGATGTGTGTATTTCTGCTTTTTTTACTGTTTATCATTAAATGACTACCCAAACTACGGAACCCTAAAGAGATCTTGGCGTGATAATTCAACACTGATTTAACGTTTGAATAACTCATCGTCTCACCGCGCCTGCTCCGGCTCATTGAGGGCCTTTTGTATTTATTATGGTCCATGTCTTGACTTCTTGCTCTCTTTCTCTTATTCTTTCTGTCTCTCTCTTTCTCTCGCGTTTCGTACCGATGTAGACTCTACAGGCACGCACAACGAAGGGCTGCTTGTATGTCATATTGTTTGAAAAAAAATACACTTCACGCCTTTAAATCCCAAAGCGGGGTAAGCAGATTCACTTGCTAAGCAAATGCCCGCAGTTTAGCTAACGTGACAGGGTGAGCTCATTGCTATTATAGGGTTCACACACGTTGTGGTATGCGGGTTTCATCGTGATGTTTTCCTTTACCGTATGAGCGTTGAGTTATATGCATATATTTTTTTAAATCAACATATCCGCGCACAGTTAGAACAAAAG
>SJJU01072521.1:0-15384 GCA_012932125.1 Conopomorpha cramerella
TACTATATAAAAATAAGTCGAGTAAGTCGGGTTTGACGCTATAACTCCAGAACGCACGAACCGATTTCCACGGTTTTGCATTCGTTGGAAAGGTCTCGGGCTCCGTGAGGTTTATAGCAAAGAAAATTCAGGAAAAAATTCAACAGAAAAGCGGGTAAACGAAACGAACCCATCTGGTGGCGAAACGGAGTTCGCCGGGTTTGCTAGTTGTGTTTAAAAAAAAAACTTACAGAGCAAGAAGACTGAGCGGTGTCGTTGTAATATTCAGCACAGATGGTGGGCAGGTCGATGACCTGGCTGTTGGGGTACCAGGCGCGGCACTGGGCGTTGCTGATGCCCCGCAGGTACACCCAGTTCAGGGTCTCTGATGTTGTACCACCTGAGGAAATGGACACAAATTAATATAGGACATAGTTTACACATGATCACTTGAACCTAAAATAGAATACCCTGTACTATGGGTATCAGAGACTGATACATAGGTGTCAATCCTTGGGGATTACTGCTTACCTTGTCGTAAAAGCCAGTGCACGCCACTGCTGATATACTTATATGAATACTTTTAACCTTTTGACCGCCGGAAGATATATTTTGTTTTTACGATTTTGAATTCTGCTCGAATAATCATAAACTTCAAAATCACTTGTCTGTGTCTGATTTATAAGACATTGGCGGTGAAAAGGTTAAATACACAGATAATTAAAAACCCAGACACCTGAATGCACATTCGACTGACTTTTCTATGAAATTGTCTCTTAAAACACACATTTACTTCACGCTATTTTAAAAAGTGAAAGCACTTGTGTTATGGAATTGCGCTAACGAGATATACTTACTTAAATACATGTTTTTTCTTTTAAATACTACCTACCTAAACATCGGGGCGCATTTGGTACTTAGGTAAGATTTTGGATTCGGCGTACCTACCTTCCGAAAAATTCGTAGCTTCGCCACTGATACTGATACTTATTAGAAATAAAACACCCAGACACATCCAACAAGTACTCATCACCTAAATACCTGTCAGCGGTGAGAATCGAACCCACGACCCTACGGAATAGAGGCAGGCATGCTGACTACTGCGCCAACGGGTCCGTCTCTTGCTACTTTTTTTAACTTTAGCTTATTGTACGTGTACGTACCATTATTAGTATCGTCGGTGAGGCCGTAACCGCTCGCGGTGAGTACGACTCCAGTGTAGTCCCAGTTCTTCTGCGCGCTGTTCTGCAGCCGACATGGCTGGATGTGATCTGAGAACAGGCCAGACTTTATAAAGAGAGAGACAAGGTCAAAGTAAAACGTAAAAGGACCCCGAGCAGTGGTCTTAGATACGGTGTTGGGCTCGTCAATATGAACAACTTTTACTATGGTGACATTTCGTTATTCACGAGCCCAAAAACGTTTCTAAGACCATTGCTAGTGGTCCTTTTATGCGCAGTATACGGTCGAATTGAGGAAAACTCTTTTATTGAAGTCACTTAACCCACTTGAATACGGCAACAAATTATTGCCGCCAAATCAGTTGATTTTTTATTTATTTATTTATTTATTGCCATATATCTTAAGTCTAAGACATGACCCTGTTAGGGCATTGCAAAAATAACAATAATAGAATTTCAATAAATTGCAACATAGATTTTAACATGCCTATAGTACATTAAGTTATCTACTGTATAATATTATATATTAAGTATTATAGGTGAACCGTGATGTCGATACGTCGTGGGGAGAGAATGTAGCTTAGCAGTATTGAGATTTATTGCATTCCATAAATTCATTTAGTGAGTAAAAGCAGTTTTTGGCAAGGAAGTTTTTAAGCTTGTTTTTAAAAGAGGTGTGATTGTCTTGCTTTTTTATGGTGTCCGGTAGATTATTGAAAATGAGAATAGATTGGTAAATTGGGGAGGTTTTATACTGTGATGTTTTAGGTTCTGGTAGGACAAGTTTTGAGCTATGGCGGGGGTTGGGGTTATATTTAAAGAGGTCAGGGTTGTTACGAACATATAGTGCGGATTCAAGGATGAACATACAAGGCAGAGTTAATACATGATGTTTGATAAAGTGGGGTCTACAACTATTGGGGACAACTATATTGGCTATTATACGCATACACTTCTTCTGCATGACGAACAGGTCGTGGGCGTCAGTACTGTTTCCCCACAGGAGGATCCCGTACTGCAGCCGGCTATGAGCGTATGCGTAGTACGCCGACAACGCACACTCTACGTTTGTGTTTGTTTTTAATATAGCGAGGGCGTATGTGAATTGGGAGATTTTTGTTCTCACATTGGCGACGTGTGCTTTCCAGTTTAGATGGGTGTCAAGCGTTATTCCCAATAGTGTACAATTATTGGTTTCTTCAATTCCCAGTTCCCTACATAAAGTGTTAAGTTTGGTGGGTGGTTTTTGGTGTGGATGAAATTGGATTATTTTGGTTTTCTTATGATTAATTTGTAGATTCTGTTGTTGTAGCCAGTATTTTACATTTTCGAAAGAATTTTTTATATTAATTAGAGAGTTGGAATCAGAGCATTCGAAGAGAAGTGACACATCGTCTGCGAATATTATATTGTTGTATTCTGGGGATGTAGGTAAGCTATTTATATAAACTAAAAACATGACACAACCGATCACGCTGCCTTGAGGGATGGACCAGTTAGTTACTATTTTGTTAGAACGATAAACAGAATTGGTGTTAGGTGTATTTATTGTAGAGATGCTTCTTTTGCAGTTGTGTGGGCGAGGGGCGGGTGGGGCACGTTGTTTTGTCGTTGAGCACGTTGGTGGGTTGCTAGTTTGTTCTAACTCTACATATTGTTCCCTATTGTGCAGATATGATTTTATAAGTTGGTGAGCAGACCCTCGGATTCCCATATCGTAGAGTCGTTGTAGTAGGATCTTATGTGAGACCCTGTCATAGGCTTTGGTCATGTCAAGCAGAAGACCAACAGCGTATTTTTTAACCCTCAGGAGCTCGTGTACTCCTTGCATATATTTGCATACTGCGAGTGAGGTGCTCCGCGCTTTTCTAAAGGCAAATTGGTTATCGTTCAGTAGGTTGTACTTTTCAAGGAAAAAAATTATTCTATTTGTCATTGCTCTCTCAAAGATTTTGGAGGCAGTGGGTAGAACAGCTATTGGTCGATAGTCTGATTGACTCTGGGGGTTGCCACCTTTTTTTAGTATGGGTCTGATTTTTGCTACTTTAAGTCTATCGGGGAAAATACTTTGGTCAAATGATTGATTGATAAGAAATGACAGAGGGTAGGAGAGCTCCTTAAAACATTGCTTAAAGAGGCTTGGTGGTATATCATCTACACCACGACTGTGTTTATTAGGCAAGTGTTTTATTATTTTGCTTACCTCATTCACGGTGGTGGGGGCTAGGTACAAGGAGTTGGTGCTGGTTGTGGGAGGGATGGAAGGCTCTAGATGTACTGGTGTACATCCTCCGGGGAGGGTTACTGGCTTACCGACCGCTGCGTAGTATTCGTTGAACGAGTTTACTATTGCTTGGGGGTCATCTATCAAATCAGAGTTAAGTTTAATCTTTAGGTTATGCATTTTTTTATTAGTGCTTTTATTCGTGATGTTTTTAGTGATTTTCCACATTGTTTTTATTTTATTATGTGATAATTTGAGCTCTTTAGTGTATTCCATCTTTTTGGCTATTTTTATACAAGTTTTTAATCGTTTTGAGTATAGGTGTAGGTGCTGTTTAAGTATTGTATTTTGAGATTGGTTTACTAGTACACGCAGTGAGCGTTTGTGTTTGCAGGAGATTCGGATGCCTCGAGTAAGCCATTTTAATTTTTTAGGTATGTTTTTGGGTATGTAGAATATAAGAGGGATACATGTGTCTAATATATCTTGAATTTTTTTGTCAAAGCTATTGTAATTAGTATTTATGTCTAAGGTAGGTATGAGGACACTATTCCAGTCTATTGTTGCTAGTGCTAATTTGAAATGTTCTATATTGTTACTGTTAAATAATCTTGTGAGTTTACCGGTTTGTGTAGGAGATGACTTGGGGCAATCTAATATTTGGCTATATATTACAGCTTTATGATCCGATATTCCTAGATCCTTTATATGTATGCCATTAGGTTTGATATTCGAGAAAATAAGATCGATGCATGTGGAGCTAAGGGGAGTTTCTCTAGTTGGGCCATTTACCAATTGGTGTAAGTTATTTCCAAGCATTAGATCGGTAAGTTTTTTGTATTCTTTAGAGTTAGTTAAGGAGTTTATATTGAAATCGCCACCTATGACTATATGTTTACTGTGGTAGCGTTGGGTTAATAGAGTATTTAGCTGTTCTAGAAATTTGAAGAAAGTATCGATGTCACGGTCCGCCCTATACAACGTTATTAACAGGATATTAGAATTAATTAGTATAGCACAGCACTCTATTATATATTCTACGGAGAGATCAATAATATCAGTCTTTTCAAGGAAAGGAACTTCGTCACGAAGCAGGATAGCTACACCTCCTCCTCTTCTCTGTTTTCTGCAGAAGTGAGATGCTAGAGTGTACCCCTCAATCTTAATAAATTCTATGTGTGCATTTGTGAGCCAGGTTTCGGTGAGGCAAAGGGCATATGCTTTCTCTTCTAGTAAAAGGGGTTCTATGAGGTGGAGTTTATTTTTAACGCTCTGTGTGTTTTGAAACATAATGTCCACTTTAGTCGCGAAATAACTGGTTTGTACTAGGACTCGTGGTCGTTAAAGAGTCATCTGTGTTATTTGTATATTGCTCTAGAGAGTCGTTTGTAAAGGGTGTAGTTAAGCTATGAGATTCTGGGTTTTTATTCTGCTTCTCCCCGGGAGGCCCGCCGTTTTTTTCGTATGGCTTTCCGTTGATAATAAGGATATTGTTTCTTATTACTGCGTGGTTGCCCTGTTCTCTTGCTTTTTGCAGTATAGTAATGAGTTCCCTGCGTTTTTGGAGGGAGTCTTCATCCAGGTATCTAGATATAGTAATGCCAAACGGTTGAATTGACTTTCTGTGGTCTTGTATGTGCTTAACCATCCTTTTGCTGATGAGTTCAATGAGCACGGGGCGTTTTAAGCCCTTGCGGCCTATTCTGCGAAGGTCCTCTATATATCCGTCGATGTTGACGTTTAGTGTTTCACGGAATAGGTGTGTTATTTTGTAATAGAGGTCATCCTCTGTCTCCCATCTATTATCAGCAATTCCATAGATTATAAGCTTGTTGTCGTTACATGGTTTATGAGTAGGGGGGTTGGGGTTAGGGTTTATGCACTTAGTTTTCAGTAGTTCTTTACGTAGGTCGGCTAGTTGGGTTTCCATTTTTGCAATAAGTAGGTTGAGCTTAGCTATATCATGTTCGAGGTTGCTCTGTTTCGAAGACAGCGTGTTGAGATATAGGTCAGTTTCTTGCTTGTTCTCTGTCATTATAATATTTATTTCCTCTTTTATCAAGTTCCTTATTTCGGATCGCAATACGGATATTATAGTGATGTTATTATTTTGTAATTTTTCTTCAATCATATTACTTAATTGTGTAAGCAGTGAAGTGTTGTTAGGTGAGGTGTTTGTTCCGCCAGGGGACATTGTCGGGGTGTCTCCGGGTATAGTGTAGTCTGCAAGAGCTTGTTCGCATACCGATTGGTCGGAGAGATCCAGGAGGGTTGAAGAGTAGTTATTCTTGTGGTTGTTAGCGCTGGATATTTTGTTTCGCTTTGTAATATTTTTATTAGCACTTTCACTTATTTCAGGGATCTCTAGCGTTCTTACGGGCGTGTTTGAGTTGTCCAATTTCGGTCGTTTACTTTTACAGACAGGGCACTTCCATTTTTTGCTATCTGAGTGGCAGGGATGATAGAAAGTAAGAAATATTTTCTCAGATATATTGGCACAAAGCAGGTCATATTGGTTTTTACACAGATCGCAGGTCAGAAATTGTTTGGTTTTAATTAGTTGTAGACATCCGGAGCATTTACCCATCTTAGTATTTTATTTTTTTTTTATTTTCTATATTTGGGTAGCTGGACCTTATTTTGTCGACTGGAGTGACACAAGCGGATTTTTTAGGAACTAGTATTTTTATTCATAGACATCTGTTGTCGAGTAGCGGAACTAACATTTGTAATAATCGAACGTCAACCGTCTTGGCATTTATTTTGAGGTTATGATATTTTAATAAAATCCAGGGCTTCAGCTAATATCGTCACAGACATTAAGATTCAGTTGGGGGAACACTTTGTTAACGTTTTTTGTAACATCACAGTAAGTTTCGTCCGTTAGTTACGCCAGTCAAGTCCGTATTCACTTGCTTTCTAATTGCACTGATTCTAAGCGATATTGTGTTTTATTTACTTCACCAACAATTTTACACTTAGTTATGGGTACAAGCCGTCATAAAATACTAAATTTGTTAATTTATTTGGTTAAAATCAATTTTTCTGATACACTTTATACGGGAGCCAATGTTTACACGCGGTGGCGCCACCTACCTTTTTTAGTAGTAAGGTTGTTTTATAGGTATACATCACAGGAAAAATACTGAAAAAAAATCTACTTCATCTAGGAAAGTCAGAAAATGGTGTTGTTTGAAAACGACGCTTACTACCGGACGGTTAAAAAGAACTAATAGAATAAGAAAAAAATGTGTTTATCAGAGTGTAGGTATATTGACGCTAACCTCCATAAGGAAGCCAATAGTCGAGTCCCAGCAAGCCGATATCGGCGGTCTGGACTCCGGCGCTGATCTCATTGTACTCCGGGTGTATGTAGCGGCGGTTGGCCTCGATCAGGTGCTCCGTGCGCGTCAAGTTCGTCAGACCCACGCGGACCATGAAGTGGTAGCGGCTGAAATTACCAGAATAATTAATTACGTGCTTCACCCATTAGCACTCACTGCACTCGGACACTGTTGTTTCAAACTCTATTACTTGGTAATAAAAGTGAAAATCAATTAATTTAATTCATTAATACACTTCACGGCTTTAATCCCAAAGCGGGGTAGGCAGAGGCACTTTCTAAAGCAAATACCCACGGTTCACCAAGCGTATTTAACCCAACGTGACGGGGGGTGAGCCCATCGCCGTTATAGGGTTCACACACCTTTTGGTGTACGGGTTTAATCACGATGTTGTCCTTCACCGTACGAGCGTTGCGTTGCATACATAGACTCTGAAAAAGAGTCTCATTGGTACACGTCCAGTAGCCGGACTCGAACCCGCGACCTCCCGGTTACAAGTCAAGTGTCCGACCAACTGGACCACAGACGCTATAATGGACTTTGCTAAAATGGACTCAGTAAGGTCTAGAAGAGGCCTATGTTCAGCAGTGGACAAGTATGGGCTGATTATGATGATGATGAAGGTCTAGAAACAGTGTTTGGCCTCACAAAAAATAGAGCATTGGACTTTCAACAATAATAACTCAACAACAAATACCTACTTGGAGATGCAGTGAGCCGCAGTAATGATCCAGCTGTGATGGATGACGGAGCCACCGCACGAGGAGACAGCGCCCAACGAGTTAATCATGCGCAGACTGATCTGGTGCGGGATCTGGCCGTCCTCTGCCGACCAGCCCGCCACTATACGGCTCGCGGATGCTGTAACATGTTATGGTTTATTGATTCAAGGCCGAGGGGGCTATTAAGGAGTTTTCGAAAGAGAACAATCTGTCAAAGATTTGCAACTAATTTATTATATTATTGTTCATCATCATCATCATCAGCCCATATCTGTCCATTGCTGGACATAGGCCTCTCCAATTGCACGCCACTGTGATCTGTTTTCGGCTTCTCGCATCCAGCTTCTGCCAGCCGTCTTGCGTATATCATCAGTCCACCTTGCCTGAGGGCGTCCTACACTCCGTTTGCCGAGACGCGGTCTCCACTCGAGAACTCGTTTCTTTTATTATTGTTCACGCACGCACAATAGGCATCGGCCGTTGGACCATTGGACGTCGAGCTGCGGAAAAAGCCCCGTATCATCTACATTTACATCTTTGTCTCGCTCTTTTGTGGGAATTTGCTTTTTTAAATAAAACTCCTCATTGTCGACATGCGAGAAGACCGCAATGTAATGTACATACCGGAACGGACATCTTCGACGAAGGCCGGCACCACTGCCCCAGATGTCGCCACTTCCACCACTTCCTGAAATAAGTTTTTGCAATTTGATCTTGGTGGACAGACTTCAGCCTTTTTGCATATGAAAGAAAGAGATTCAAAACAATACTTAGGGATCTTCTGTGAAGCGCATAAAGAGCAATTCCTTTCTCTTACCCTAGAGAAATATGAGAAACATATTGTTTGAGAATCTATCCTAATCTCAGTAAATAATAGGCTGAGGGTGAATTCTCTACGGTAAGAGATCGGAATAAGGCCCGTCCTTATGGCCATCTATGACAAAACAATTTAAAAAATCTTGCCAAGAAAGTTTAGTAATTTACCGTCATTGTTTGATACTACTGATCTATGCTCCCAGTGGGATCGGAAAACAGAATCATAAGTGAGGTTGCACTATTTTTAACCGACTTCAAAAAAGGAGGACGTTCTCAATTCGTCTGTATTTTTTTATGTTTCTTACGTCAGAACTGTTTTTTTTAAAGCTGATGTTTTTTTTTATATGAAAGCTGGTGCTTTCCGTTTGTTCCCATATAAATTTGGTTCAGTTCCGACAATGGCATCCATGAGAAAACCACATACTGGTTGAAGTCGGTACTTTTTTCTTTAAGTTATCATGGACATGGTAAAATATGTAGGGTACTTACAGCATCGTATCCCGCCGCTACCAGCAACAGCAGCCAGGGCAGGGCTCCGCAAACGCGCACCATCGTTGTCAAATGTTAGTAAGATATCAACATTATCGTGGAATACCTTTCTGACGGGGATTAATGAGGCTTAATATGTAATTAGGGTTCCTTTAGCATTGTTATTGTATAAATATACCTATATGTTTATCAAAATAATTACTGTCCTCATGGGTGATATCAAACTCAAAATACTTCATCATCAGCCACATGACGTCCACTGCTGGACGGGGGCCTCCCTCAATGATTACTATGATCATTTGAGGGGGGAAATGCCAATAATCGCCACATTTTCCAGGCGGGTTGGTGATCGCAGCGGTGTTGTGGTTTAACTCACAGAGAGCGCTGCTGCCCGTCCTCTGAAGTTCCCTCGGTCGCCTCGCCGCGACCCCCATGACGGGAAATGTTGGGCAGAGGTGGTGACGCATGTATACTATTCACCGTGACCACGCGGTCAGTACTACGGCCACGGTTATGTATCATCTTGATGATCGTAATAATTAATTCGTTTCAGATAATTTAATTATTCTTTTAACCCTTAATGAGACAAGGTTAGGTTTTTTTCTGATGGATTTTGGACTCTACCGACGTTTAAAACAATATAACTGTTTAAAGTTGTTTTGTATAAGAAGGTTTGTAGTTCGGAAAGCACAAAAGCGCACTAGCGTTTGGTCAAAGGCGTTGGTATAGGCCTTGTGTTTGACAATGCAAATATACTCTCTCTCTCTTGTACGGGCCCGTTGGTGTAGTGGTCAGCATGTCTGCCTCTGCTCCATAGGGCCGTGGGTTCGATTCCCACCGCTGGCAGGTATTTAGGTGATGAGCTTTTAAGTATAGTGTTGGACGTGTCTGGGTGTTTTAGTTATATAAGAATGTATTTAAAAAAAAAGTGTTTAAGTAAGTATATTTCGTTGTTTGATTTCCATAACACAAGTGCTTTAGCTACTTAACATGGAATGAAGGCAATGTGTGTGTTGTTGTAAAATATTTATTTATTTACTCATCTTGCTGCAAAAAAACAAATTATTTTAACTTTTTCTTTTAATGAAACACGCACAGACAATGCAACTGCGTCGAAACGTCGAGAGTAAAATAACAAAGGTAAGCTGGAGCTGTATTTTATTATATTCGCGCCTATATACCCGGTGAACAATATTGAGTTATTTTAATTTTTGCTAAGCGTCCCCATTTGTTCCATAAAACCCGCCTGATAGCGACAGATTCAAGTACCTAACCACTAGGCTAAAAACACTCAAATCCGCTGCGTCTCTAAATAAATATAACTTAAGGAACCCATGCCATGTTTAATTTGTCAATTTCGTTCGTACTTACATACCTAAATGGATATAAATTGAACGATTATGTAAGATATCAATCCTATCTAAAGATTGGAATTATAAACTGATAAATTAGGTGCCTACTGAATAAAAACAGAGTTTACTATTTATTTAGGCAACAAAAGCACCTAATTGATCCTTGTTGAAGCACAAGTCTTGCACTTTTTTTTAAGCACATGGAACAAGTGTTTGGCTACCATATTTCCTGATGTTAAGCAGCGATGTGGTCTACAGTGGAGCACGTTTCATTAGGTACCTGTTAACCCGTAGTTCTCGGACTTGTGCTGACTAAATCCTGACAACTGCTTAATTCCCTTCGATGACCTTCAGGTGTCGTTGGTTCTGGGTCCTTTTTTCGTTTTGTTGACGTTTGTAGCGTCAGATTTCTACTGACTAAATTTTGATGGCCTTCTGTTATCGATGGTGCACCTGAGCACCCACAGACCCCATCCCAATATCTTGCCGCCTTCTCTGGGAGAACGATGATTAATTGAGGCCGTCAGCGCTAAAGTGGCCTAAGCAACAGTTTTTAATATTCCGTCTTAAGTACTTCGTAAATTTACTAAACATATGTTGAAATAGAATCATTAATGTTAAAGAATCCATAATTTTAATTATAAAGAGTAAACATTTGGACAATAATAAGCTTCCATAAAATATCTACACACATAAGGCGGCTCACCCCCTGTCACGTTGGGTTGAATACGCTCGGTGAACCGTGGATACTTGCTTTAGCAAGTGCCTCTGCCTACCCCTCTTTGGGATTAAAGGCGTGAAGTGTATTTATTTTTTTACATAAGTCAAACTCATTATTCTAAAAACTCCTATATCTGCATACTGATTGGTCTAGGGTTAGGCCACTTTGGCGCTGACGGCCTCAATTCATTCCTGTTGAAAAGTTAACAAATCATCTACCAGGCACATCATGTTCACGTTGCAGCTGATTCCGCGGGACGCCTCAAGCGCGGCAAGTACGCAGGCATTGGCAGTACCTGTTTATATGAGCCGTCCAAAACAAGGGATTCTCGGGACCGGCAGACCGCGTGATTTTTAGGAGATTGACCCAAAGAGCGTCTGTGGTCCAGTTGGTAGGATTCTCGACTTATAACCGGGAGGTCGCGGGTTCGAGTTTCGTTTGTACGTGTACCAATGGGACTCTTTTTCAGAGCCTATGTACTCAACGCTCGTTGAAGGACAACATCGTGATGAAACCCGCACACCACAAGGTGTGTGAACCTTATAACGGCGGTGGCTCACCCCCTGTCACGGTGGGTTAAATACGCTTGATATTTACGGTGAACCGTGGGCATTTGCTTTAGCAAGTGCCTCTGCCTACCTAGCTTTGGGATCAAAAGGCGTGAAGTGTGTGTCTGTCCCAAAGACTCCCTGAATCTACATACGACAGGAAGGCTGGGTCTTACCTTTTTTTTAAACCCCTCCGGTGGTCGTCGGCTGTGCGTGTCGGGTGACTCCGGGATTTTCTTAGATGTTGTTCCAGGATTCTAATTCAGGTCTGTGTTTCCTGCGCAGTACAATCTGAAGGTCTTCAAGTCACTGTGGTGAATAGGTACCTAATGAACATTAGTGTGCTCCATCGTAGACCACATCGCTGCTTTACATCAGGCAGGATGGTGGTCAAACGCTTGTTCATAGTGATAAAAAAAAACGTGTCACCCTCGCACTGCGTCGCTTTTACGACAGGTAGGGGGTCCACCGTAGCCAACCTATAGTTCGTGCAATTCACGAATGCGCGCGGGCCTTAGAGGTGTGTGTGGCAGTTTTGTTCGTGTGAACTGTCAATACGACTCACACATCTAACGCCCGCGCGCATTCATGAAATGCACGAACTATACCTACCTAGCTCAACGACTCTGACTTCTGGGAACTCTACACAGCAACAACGACTTGAGATAAATGTTTAATTTTAGTGTAGCTTGTAAATCTTGTCTAATCTCTAATATATAAAATTCTCGTGTCACAGTTTTCGTTGCCATACTCCTCCGAAACGGCTTTACCGATTTTCACCAAATTTTATATAGGTCTGAGAATCGGCTACTATCTATTTTTTAAACTTCTACCAGTTGTATTTCTTCCAATACACGGGGTAACTAATTACGGCAAAACAAATGTTTGCCGGGACAGCTAGTTTAGATATAAAATTCTCGTGTCACAGTTTTCGTTGCCATACTCCTCCGAAACGGCTTTACCTATTTTTACCAAATTTTATATACGTATTCAGTAGGTCTGAGAATCGGCTACTATCTATTTTTTATGCATCTACCGGTTGTATTTTTCCCAATACACGGGGCACAAAGGCAACTTATTTTGGCAAAACAAATGTTTGCCGGGACAGCTAGTCTAATATATAAAATTCTCGTGTCACAGTTTTCGTTGCCATACTCCTCCGAAACGGCTTTACCGATTTTCACCAAATTTTATATGCGTATTCAGTAGGTCTGAGAATCGGCTACTATCTATTTTTTATCCACCTGCCAGTTGTATTTCTCCCAATACACAGGGTACAAAGGCGACTTATTATGGCAAAACGAATGTTTGCCGGGACAGCTAGAAATATACAGATTTAAATGTAGTAATTAGGTACTTTTAAGAAAAAAAACATAAATCTAAATATTATATAAAAGAAATTCGTGTTAGTTATATACGTAAGTGGCGTAACTTAAGAACGGCTGTACCGATTTGGCTGAAAATCGGTGGGGAGTTAGCTTAGAACCAGGAGACGGACATAGGATACTTTTTATCCCGTTCCTGTACGACGCGTCGCTATATAGAGGGTGCTATAGTTTGTATGAAATACTGAAACTACGCGAATGAAATCGCAGGGCGTCCACTAGTATATGGATATATGTAGAGGTATATATTTCTGATGAGGATTGAAAATCAATGTTTAATCTACGACTCAGTGGCAGCAAGTAGAAACGTCTAAACGTAACTTACATAGGTAAATATTTTAAATAAATTAATATTTTACAAATACAAATAAATAGGTAGTAGTAGGTAATGCGTTGAACGAAGCGTAATTTTTTTATTAAATATTATATAGATATATATATGAAACATATAAATATTTTTTTACAACAACACACACATTGCCTTCATCCCATGTTAAGTAGCTAAGCACTTGTGTTATGGAAATCAGACAACGAGATATATTTACTTATATATATATATATATTTTCATTTTAATATATACTTATATAAATAAAACACCCAGACACATCCAACAAGTGCTTAAAAGCTCATCACCTAAGCACCCGTCAGCGGTGGGAATCGAACCCACGACCCTACGGAGCAGAGGCATACATGCTGACCGCTACACCAACGGGCCCGTCAGTTAAAGTATTAAAGTTACACAAGCGAGTAAAAGAACATTGTAACATACCTAAGTACCTCTTATCTGTATAGATATACTTGTCTTTTATCAGTCGTTTGTAAGATATCTCTGCAGTCAAACATAAACTCACCTCCTGTCCCCTCATCATCATCATCCATCCATCAGCCACATGACGACCACTGCTGGACGAGGACCTCCTCCATGAGACAATGGTAAGGTTACCAAAGGCGACCTTTATCGCTGAAAGCGATTTCTTCCAGGCTACCTGTTTCGCCGACATGAATGGTTAATAGAAATATAATGGCAGGTTCATACGTCAGGTAATCAAAAACCAAATATGTAACATAAGTCTTAAAGATCGCCGTGAACAATTCGATATGGTATTTTTATATAAACTTTTAAACAATTTTGTCGACTCCTCTCTTTTGACTGAAAAAATTTCATTCAAAATACGTAGGCAAGGCTCTCGCGCTGTGAAACTATTTTCTGTTCCTTCTCACCGAACTTTGTATACCAATAACAACTTTTTCAGGCGCAGCGTAGAATTGTATAATGAAAAGTATTTGGACATTGATTTGTTTTCTCTCAGTTTACAAATGTTCAAAAATAAAATAAAAAGTAGACTCATGACATGCCCATCATCATAGTTAACTGTTTCTGTTTGCTGCACTCCAGTTTATCTGCTTATTTTTATATTGTAGGTACAATTACCTGAAAAAAAAACAAAAAAAAAACAAGTACCGAACTTACTATATGTACCTAATCTCTACGGATAAAACAGATATGTTAATGTATAATAATATGGAACTCTAAGTCAATGTATACATTTCCATTTTATTGTAACAATGCATATAAGTGTAAAAGGCTGTATGTTTCCTGAATAAAGTAAAAAAAAAATAAAATAATATAATTAATTAAATTGAAATTAACAAAAAATTTATATTAAACAGACTATATTACTTAGATATTTTAGGTTGGAGCAAATTCTTGGCCGACTGTGTATCATGCCCACGCGCATTCGTGACGACACTTATTGCACTACTGATGTGTATCTATGTCTGACAAATGGATAATTGGCAATAATCCAATTATTTCCTACGTAGATACAAATGTTTATATCTACGCATATATATTTTTAACCACGTCTTTACAAAATAAAAACAAATAACATTTTCATCTAATGGAGAAAAGTGCAAGGTTTTCGTACAGTAATCCGAAGACTAGAGCTTGGACTGGCGTCACTGTGTTCTCAGCGTATCTACTTCTGCTGATGGTTGAAGTGTACTTAGAAATATTCGAAAAACAAACACATCTACGCGTTTACAAACAAATTTGTTCACTATTTAAACAATTGGAATGATTTATGAACAACATGGCAGATTGTGGAAAGATTTGCCGGGCGGCGTCTGTGTTTCCTGCGCAGTACAGTCTCGAGGTCTTCAAGTCACCTGGGGTAAATAGGTACCTAATGAACAATTGTGCTCCATCCACCGTAGACCACATCGCTGCTTAACATCAGGCAGGATGGTGGTCAAATTAAAAGTACTTACTTGTTATTTCCTAAGATAAAGCCGCAAATAAGATTTTAGGATTTGTGATGCGTACTGCTACCAATTTCCAAGACAAAAACGTTGCGGTAATACTTTATAACTAAACTATGAAAAGTAAACTTTTTGAACTGATTAAGCCTTATTGTTTTATTTTATATATAAATACACACATAAAAAGTGTCTAGGGATCAAGTACATTTTAGAAGATTGGAATCTAAATATATAAAAGGAAAAGCTGACTGAATGACTGACTGACATATCAACGCACAGCCCAAACGGCTAAACGTAGACACTTGAAATTTGGTACGGACATAGCTTAGGTACCATAGGGGTGCACTAAGAAAGGAATTC
>SJJU01072522.1:0-15267 GCA_012932125.1 Conopomorpha cramerella
GTTTTTAGTACATTTACGAAGTACTCAAGTCGGAATATTAAAAACTGTGACCTATTTTAGCGCTGACGGCCTCAAATGTGCACATGCAAACACAATAAATTATTATGAATTTAAAACGTTAACGAAAGACGAGAAAACCTATTATACCAAACATTTTTTCTCAAGGAACGCCGCCGCTTTTTTATCACTACTAACGCTTGTTCATAGTGATAAAAAAGTAACCCGATGTCTAAAAAAAAGTGACGTCTTCATACAAACTTAGCGATCAGCTGATTGCCTCTTTACCTACATGAAGAGGTTTTAGGACTTTACGTTTTTAACTCTTTAACAGGCAGAAGGCTAGTCTGAAATTAATTGATTTTAGACTGTATTTTAATGGAATAAAGTTTAAAATTAGGTGGGATCTATATTCCCTCTGCCTGGTAAAGGGTTAAAGGATCATCATCAGCACATATTTGACCACCGCTGGACATTACTAACTTACTTACGGATGCCATTCGTAGACTGGATATATTGTTATCTGTTTTCGGCATCTCGCATCCAACTTCCGCCAGACATCTTTTAAAGGATATAAAGGAAAAGTAGTATATAAAGTGGACGCCCTCGTCCAAGGTGGACTGATGATTTGCGCAAGATGACTGGCAGAAGTTGGATGCGAGAAGCCGAAAAAAATCACTGGCGTGCAATTGGAGAAGCCTGTGTCCAGCAGTGGACTAATATGGGTTGATGATGATGAGTAAAGTTTGGTTCACGTTTCAAAATACGTAGCTTACTCTGGCATCAGCGGTTTGGATTCAGGTCACCGCGTGTAAACATGCCATAGAATATAGATTATTAAAGTGAAACTTTTATAACATCGTCTCAAACTTTTTCGTCTGTGTGCTGCATGTCGCGTGACGGTCGGCCGCGGAGTGGGGATAAAGTGAAAGGCGCTCATCTCATCAGAGCAGCCAAGGCCAATATGGCGGTGTCTATAGTTCGCAGCAGCTGACCGTGTGCTGAAAGTTTCACTTTTACCGTGGTTTCGTAAAACCACACAACTTTTATTTGAATGTAACGAGTGTTATCTCCGTCAGCCCCCGTCCCGGCCGCTAAACAAGTGTGTGTCGGCGTCGCACCTGTGCGGCCGCGCGGCGCCCGGCCCGGCCCCGGGGCTAGGCCCGGCCCGGGCGCGCTCGCAGAACGCCCTCGCCTTGCCCACACCCGGGTATATCCTCACGCCGGCCGCTACTGGTGAGTGCCTTTATTATTTTTATTTTTATCTTTATAAATACGCTTGGTGAACCGTGGGTACTTGCTTTAGCAAGTGCCTCTGCCTACCCCTCTTTGGGATTAGAGGCGTGAAGTGTATTTTTTTATTTATTTTTTTATCTTTATTTCTCTCTTAAAGAGGTTCTTTGGCATGGGCTTACGCCAAGTGCATAAGTTTGCGTTCCTACCCTTAAATTTATAATTCATGGTCTTTACCCATAATTTCCGTACAATACGGCAGGTATTCAGTATTGCAGCTTTTTGGAGTAATGTATTATTATTAATCTGAGCCACTGTTGTCCCACTGCAGGGCAAAGGCCTCTCTCCCCTCCTACCTTTGCGAGTGCCTTTATACATGGTTAATTTTATAACACCTTAGAAAGTTAAGCCCAATGACCAGAAATATGTGGGATTTGGTACCAAATTTCCACCATGACCATTTTTTTAACGTGGGGGAATCCTTATGAATACCCCGCCACCATGGGGACAGCGAACGGGGTAATGTCAGACTCTTACCGACTGAACACCCAAGATGACCTCCGTGTCGCCATCAGGGCGGGTCCCGGGAGTAACCAAAGGAATTGCGTCAGGACCCGCCCAAGCGATCGTTCCGGACAGTCGGACTCCGACTCGGGGCAGACGGTGGTGTGTCTGCCCCAGGGACCTCCTTCGTCGGCGGCGGTTACCAGGCCGTAGGCCGTCCAAGCAGGTGTCGGGAAGCCTACTCCCACAATCACGACCCTAAGGACCCATTTTAGGATGCCTTATACGCCAGGCAGGGTATTCCGTAGACCTTTTCTTTTCTATAAGTAATTTTTAATTAAGTTTTTATTAAATTTTTCTATAAGTAATTTTCTGTAAGTACAAGGCTGGCGGCGGGACTGTCACGACCCGAGCGCCCCGCCAGCATCGGACCCCGGATCTCGAGGCTAATTAAGTTTTTCTTGGGATTTCTCCAGTTTTGTTTCTAGGCGACACAATGTGACTTGTCTAATGCTACCGTTTCCCATTTTAGGACGCCTTATACGCCAGGCAGGGTATTCCGTAGTCCTTTTCTGTCTATACGCCCGGAAGTGCAAGGCTGGCGGCGGGACGGTCACGTCCCGACTGTCCCACCGGCGTTGGACCCCGGATCTCGAGGCTAATTAAGTTATTTTTGGTACGGCCGGCATGGACTAGTGGTCAGGACATCTGCCTCTAGGACGACGGACGAGGGTTCGATTCCCGCCACGAGTATATTGCTTTAGTGATGAGCTGAGGCATTTGTTGTGTGCGTCTGGGTGTTTTATTTATCTATGTATGTATTTAAAAGTATTTATGTAAGTGTATCAGTCTCTGGCACCCATAGTACAGGGTATCCTAGTTTGGGGTCAGGTGACCGTGTGTAAAAATGTCCCCGGCATATTTATTTATTTCTCCAGTTTTGTTTATGTCTGACACAATGTTATTACACAGGGTTACCTAGTTTAGGCTCCAGCCTTCATATACCAATGTATCTAATATTCACTGTACCGTGTTACTCATGTTTGGTATGTTTGTATGTGAAGGAAATAAATTTATTATTATTATTATGAATGTGACTTGTCTAATGGCACCGTTTCCCTGTCAGGCACGACGCCCCGCATCACCCACGTGCAGGACGTGTCAGAGTGGCTGGAGCCGAGCTCCACCGAGCCCGCCTTCCTGCGCAACCAGTCCCTCTCGGCCCTCGACCGGCGCCACCCCGCCTCGCCCGCCAGACACCTCTCACAGCCCGCCCCCGACTCCTCAGACGACGATGACGACGCCTGGTACAGGAGAGTTGCCTCCGTGCAAAACGATGACCTTGAAAGACCTACAAACAAAACGGATCACAGTGAACGAATGAATGAGAAGACAGAAAGAACGAATGACAAAGAAATCAAAGAGAAGAACGATAAAAGTAGCTTTTTCACGAGAAATTTACTCTCGCCGAAATTGAGTAGGTTATTCAAACCGAATACTGCTGAAGTTGCTAGAAGTAAGAGTAAGAATGAAGAAAATAAATGTGATAAGTCGAAAAGTAAGTTTTTCGTGCAGCGTCCGGCGTCGCCTAGTAATGTCTGTAGAACTACCCACAGAGTGCGGCCCGACGATAAAAACGCGGACGTATTGAAGAGCGACATAAAGTTAGCCAGTCTAGGTAAACCGATGACTCCCGTATTCCGTCGGCATATAGCGTCCGACAAACAGGACTTCGTCGACGGCAGGTTTAGCTACAGGGACAGAAAATACGAGCCCAAATTACACGAGAGATTTGTTGAGTTACACAAGAACAGGGCTAAGACGCCCGACAGAAACTTTCCACCACTTATAAGGAGCGCACCGCATACTAACATAGCGGCTTTGTGCGAGAAAAACATCTCGCAACCACCAAAGCCTAGATTACCAGCTAAAAGTAAAAACGACGCCGTCAAAAACACATCGAAATGTAACATAGACCCGACGAAAGTCATCAAAGAAATACCAACTAAAAAACGAGAATTCATATCGCGCGGTAACTACGTCAGTCTTGCCAACTTAAAGATTAACGGAAAGAGTGATTTGGAGAAAGTTAAGCAGAGCAAAGCGGAAGTGACATCGGACGGCCCGATGGAGAGGATAATGTAGGTAGTTTGGCAGTGTGGTAACTTTGCCAGGACTAAGAAATGGCTCTCCCTTCAAACTTAAACCATAGACGACAAACTCCGAAAGGTTAATAAGCTTTTACCAGCTGTTGAATTGATATGGTGGCATTAAATATGTTTGGGGCTTCTTTTTGTACTTCACACAAATATAAAATATACACACATCAAAAGTGTCTAGGGATCAAGTACATTTTAGAAGATTGCAATCAAGGATATATTTTACAAACTGAACTGAATTCATTCATAATTTATTCAAAATGTGGTGATAAGTTATTGATACAGGTATGGGAAATTAGGTAGGAGACCAATCCAGAAGGTTAGATTTGATTTAAATAAATTGTATTTTTTTTTAGAGCTTAAAATGTTCTTGATCCCTAGACACTTTTAATGTGTGTATGAGCATCTCTTTCTAACGCATAGAATGCCCTTAAGAGAAAACAGGAAGGTACCTTAACTTTGCAGGTGCTGTTTCTATACATTTAATTGATTTTATTAACCATCTATCTGTTTTTTACAATGTCCATCTCGATTCACAAGCTAGTAAGTAAAGTTTTTCAACGAAAATAATAAAAATATATTTATTAAGTTATAATTATCTCTTGCCACGTCTTGTTATATTACTATACAAATGTTGAATCATAGTACGTACCTTTTCTATGTATGTACATTTTATTCTAAACCAAATATATAATACCTACTTTTATCAATTTTGTCTTTGTACTATGTACGTTTTTAGTAAAAAACAATTTTTGAATAGTTTTAAATATTTAACTGTAAATTTAGTTTTATAGTTTTGAATTCTATTCCTAATGCCATAGAGTTCCAAAAACTGGTCTTATTTAAATATCGAACATACAACAACTAGGCAAGGTGGACTGATGATATACGCAAGATGGCTGCAAGAAGCTGGATGCGAGAAGCCGAAAACAGATCACAGTGGCGTGCAATTGGAGAGGCCTATGTCCAGCAGTGGACAAGTATGGGCTTATGATGATGCTGACCACTAGACTCGTCATCATCATCATCAGCCCACATTTGTCCATTCGTCCACTGCTGGATATAGGCCTCTCCAATTGTACGCCACTGTAATTTGTCTTTGCGTCTAGTTTCTGTTATCGATATTGACTTTATAACTCAATATTGTTCACCGGGTATATAGGCACGAATATAATCAAAGACAAGCTCGAGCTTACCTTTGTTATTTTACTCGACGTTTCGATGCAGTTGCATGCGTCGTGGTCACGAGTGGACTATAAAGGTAAGCTCGAGCTTGTCTTTGATTATATTCGCGCCTATATACCCGGTGAACAATGTTGAGTTATAATGTCTGTGCGCGATAATGTCTTGTGAATTTTCGCCGGTGGAAACTAACGGATAGAGTTACTGTGTATGTTTATTAATTTCTTATTTAATTGTGCTATATATATATCTTTCGTGCTATAACGTACATTTTCCCCTTAGAGTCATTTCGACGCCGGATTTCGTAGCTGATTTCGTAACGGGGAAAAAAAGAAAAACCATTGCGAAGTTAACTAATTCGTAGCCAGCTACGAAATGTTTTTTTTTTCCTTTCCCGTACCGAAACCAGTTGGTAAACATTTTCTTGAAATGAGACTAAGGACAATTTTTGTAATCTCTTTCGAATCTCGAAAATAAAAAGCAGTATTAATAGACTGAATGTACATGTCATTTTAAATGTTATTAACTCCATAAGATGTTTTTAGTGTTCAGTAATATTACATCATCAGCCACAAGACGTCCACTGCTGGACGAGGGCCTCCCCAAATGATTTCCATGATCACTAATAATAATAATCACATAATAATGGTCGATCGATTAATTCAAACTAATGAAGGACTTAGGCTGGTATTTATATAGCAATGGGACGCCCTATTTGTAGATAAACCATGTTTAACCCTTTACTAACAGTGCAATAGGCCTGTTTTATATCTTCACAATGTTAGAAAACAGCGCTAGTGCATTGTTAGTAAAGTTCCCAGTAACCTGGTCAAATGTACATCAAATAAGAACAATCCAGTTTATGTTGATATACGGCAACTACACACATCAAAAGTGTCTAAGGATCAAGTACATTTTAGAAGATTGCAATCAAGAATATATTTTACAAAAACTGAATTCATTCATAATTTATACAAAATGTCGTGATAAGTCATTGATGCAGGCATGGGGAATTGGTAGGCGACCAATCCAGAAGATTCGATTTGATTTAAATAAATTATTTAGAGCTAAAAATGTTCTTGATCCCTAGACACTTTTGATGTGTGTATATTCCGCGCGCTGTAAGAAGTCCATTTTGACTTTTCTGGTTTGATTTTATGTTGCATCGATGCTTATTAAATATCATTTACCTACTATTTCCGATATATTTTTATAAGTAACTACATATTCATAGAAATAATATATCTATCTACTTACTATCCTACCAATAACGGACCTATAAAAATATCTAACGGTTCACTTCGACACTTCGATTTGAGAACCAACATGTGAGTGACAAAGAACATTGAATAAACAGAACGTTTAAATCTTGAACGCCACACATTTTTAGTCTGTTGTTTCCGTTCTATTTTTTTTAAATCAATGTATTAAAATGGCCTTTTCACAACGCGCCGACTATAGTATAGTCAACGTTTTATGCATACGTTAGTTAACAGTGGCGTGCACACCATATAGGCAAAAAGACACTGCCTACCTTAGTATTTTGTCTACCCGACCTAATAATAGAGTTATTTCCAGATCGGTTTTTGTAGTAATCACAACACAGGCTAACGAAGGTCCTGTGTTTTGTGGGTGACTAGATATGTAGGCACCTATATTTCGTAAAGACAATTTACCTATACACATGTGTCAATCCTTGGGGATTACTGCCTACCCTGTCGTAAAAGCCAGTGCACGCCACTGTTAGTTAATATCTAAAAGTTCATAAATCAACATTTTTACATTGTCACATTAAAAAAAGCTCAAGTCCATTCGATTTATTCGAGTAATTTCTGAGTCTATTTCAACGTACAATAGGTTGAAATAGACTCAGAAATTACGCTAAATTAATATATAATTTAATTTATTCGGTGCTTATTTTTCGCACAAATAAGTTGTGAACGCAAATCGCACGTTTTAGCTCTCTGTCGTTCGCTATACTGTATAAGTGAGATGGCTATATGTATATACTTAGTCATCCCAACTACGGTGCCTTCGTGAAGGCTGCTCATGTCGTAACAGGGAGGGGCAAGATTTAAATGACAAGACGTGAGATATGTTGTCTGTCACAATTAAATTAAAGTTTGCACGATATCATTTTCTTGACTTGATGATAAAAGATTTATAGGACCAAATAAATATAATCCACAAGAAGAACCGAAGTTTTTTATCAATAAAAAAAAATTATAGCCAAAAAACATCGGTTCATTACTTTTGCGCCACCTTGTATATCACGTCTTGCCACACGAATCTTTCAGGCGCGTCCGCTTTTTTTTTTCAACTTTTTCAGTCAATTTTTGTCATTTAGACGAATATACAACTGTTTTAATGCTCATTTGTATTCTTGTACGTTATCGTTATAGTGTAGTGCCGTTATATAATGTGAAATAGTAATAAAATGGATGCGTGTATTTTTATGTATGAAATTTAAATAGGTTTATTTGATTTTTTACGGTTACACAAATTGCATTTGCAACATGTGCCCAGAAAAGAAAAAATACTAGTTTTACCAAATCATGGCAATCTTAGTCTAGAAAAGCATTTTTTTTTACTAAGTTTTTCTAATACATTTAACTAATTCTTATTAACTGACTAACGTTAAATTGTATGTAAAATAACAAACTATGAATATAGTAAGTAATTATTTTCTTCTCGAATATGAATGAAATGTGACTAAAAAATAAAGCTTATATTATAAAAATGGGTCAGAATCATGGCTTCGAAATCAGCAAGTATAATGCGTTTAAAAGGACCCCGAGCAACCCCACCAGCACCCAAGCCCTACCTGCCTCTCGGCATACAGGCCATTCTCTGGAGACGTGCAAAAGCTAATAGACGCTATTTGCCTCTTTTCAACGCACGTTTTCTTGACTGCATACAAATTATCTTTGTTCATCCCTGTCTTGTTGCCAACTCTCCCCCTTCTGGGGCATGACGACCACCTTACGGAGATTTCGCGTCGGGTCCTCGTCGCGTCTTCAGTCGTTAACAGGCTTCATATGTTCTTCGAGGTGTATGCCAGCGATTAGCAAACTCACGCAAGCGTTCAAAGTTGCCTCGACTGCTTACGAAGTCCCTAAAGTAGCTCGGGGTTGCTCGAGGTCCATTCACGCGCAGTACACAATACTGAGAGGGGATTTAGCTGCGGGAATTTGTGGAATATTTCCTAATATCCCCCTTTGAGATCTTTATGACATAATCAGGTATTTTTCTCATCTTATCATTGGTATCTACCATTTATTATTGGTAATACCTAAGGTAAGCATTTTTTTTTTATTTGGCTATTCAGAATTATTAAAAGATGCTGAACGATCGCAAAATGAATGTCACTCTGGCCGAAGAAATCGAGCCGTTGTCTGTGATAATGTTAAGTTATTAATTATAATGTTATTGCAATATCTTATAACCAGGTTATTATTAATCAATTACCGTAGATTTAACATAAACTCTTTAAAGAAAGATATAAGGTACAATTTTCTTTAAAAAATGTGGTGGAATGCTTTTCTCATTTTATAGGGTTTTTCTAAAAAAAAATTTTCTGTGGAAGATAGTGGGGAAAAAAAGAGATGCAGCTACTCTATTCTAGGATCCTTCGTCATCGGACTTTTTTTTTAAGAAAATACCTATAAGAAAATCGATAATGATTTTTACTAAAATATTTTGTCACAATTTAACAATTTGCTCATTAAATCAGTACATAATGTTTTATATATTAATTGCCAACAAAGTACCTACTCACATAATTAAGAATGTTTATTGTAAAAAATACCTATAGTTTTATAACATCGTTGATGCTAAACTGTTATATTTAATCTTATAAACATATAACTATGCTTTTTCTAACTGTGTATCACTCTAAAAGTGCCATGAATGTCGTCATAAATCCTGTATGCCTCTACACACAAAAAACATGTAAAATCCGGATTAAGCCATCTTTCATATTCTGCTATTTTTAAAATACAATATGAACGTATAAGCGTATGGCCACCATCCTGCCTGTTGTTAAGTAGCTATGTGGTCTACGATGTATAACCCGCCGTTACCAAAACATCGACAAGTTTTGTATGTAGAGGACTTTAGTTTGTCCAGAGCACTAGGGATGGGCATGTATCTATGTATCTTCCTAACGTTCTAAAGTATCTTAAGCCAAAAAGTGCGCATATATATATTGTTCTGTATGTATTTCTCGAACAGTTAAATAATTTTAGCAGTACTTTTCTTCAATTTTTATAAATAAACCCAATTTATCTGTGTAACATTTTGGTGACTACTGTTTTTAGTGATGGGGCAGTTGATAGTATAAATAAATAACTTTTGTTATTTCTTTTTTATTTATTTCAGAAAATAATTATAATGTGTTTTTCTTTTAATTCTTGTCTCATGCGGTGACGGCGAATAGAATACATGTGTCACCATCCTAGCCCAACTGTTCCCGTCTTGGTGAACTGTGCGAGGCGACCGTGGGAACTCCCCAGAGGACGGGCAGCAGCGCTCTCTGTGAGTTAAACCACAACACCACTGCGATGGCCAACAAGAATTTTATTCATTCATTTTATCCCATCACTGCAATTAGTTGACACCAAAATGTTACATAGATAACGGAGTTTAGTTATAAATAATACTAACGTGAACTTTTAACAAAAAAAATAATAATATGTTAACATCGAAAAAACCGTCTCTTTGACATTCCAATGTTGAATTGTGTAAGTACAAAACAATAAAGAGGTATAATTCCAAAATTAAACAATTTGTTTTATTCTCTTCTGACAGGTGGCTTATTAAAGTTCTAAGAAATGTCAATAGATGGCACTACCTAGACAGGGTTGTCATTTCATATTTTAATTTGTTGACAATTCTAAAATGATTTCTCCTTGAGATCATGTCTGATAAGCGCCATCTGTGAGATGTTTTGGAACTAATTTTGACATATTTGAAGCTATCAGTGTTCAGAACCTCTTTTTATGTTACGATTTATATTTTACTTTTAATTTTATCTTTGACATAGATTGTCAGTTTTTGTTTGTATTCTTTAGCTTTTTTATTTTTATTTTAGTTCATTGTGTCTTATATCGTCTCTCAGCTTGCTATTCAACTAATTTGTACCCAAAAATAATAAACCAATTTTTCACTCATAGTTCATTTCATTTTACAGTCCGCTAGCCTCAAATTAGTCCGCTTCATTATTTGCTACGCTCAAGCAATGTCTCGTTTCTTAAGCCTAGACCGACGCATGGATCGAGAAGCTGACTTCGCAAAAGCCTACGAAGTTTTCATCAACAACATGCTTTCTAAGGGTTACGCGGAGGAATGCGATGTCGATTCTTACCATGGTGGACCTGCTCAAGCCGCTAACGTAAGGTGGTATCTACCACACTTTGGCGTATACCATCCACAAAAAAAGAAATTGCGAGTGGTCCATGACGCCGCCGCCACAAATGAGGGAGTTAGTCTGAACTCTATGTTGCTTCCCGGCCCTGACCTACTTCAGCCGCTACTACGTATTTTATTCAGATTTCGTGAAAGTCGTATCGCGCTTACAGCCGACATCAAGGAAATGTTTCCCCAGTTCCGCATACGAACTGAAGATAGGGATGCTTTGAGGTTCCTTTGGAGACCGAGGGACAAGGAGGGAGCTGGAAAGCGACCTATCAAAGAGTATAGGATGACGGCAGTAATTTTTGGTGCGTGCTCTAGTCCATTCATGTCGCAATATTTAAAAAATAAAAATGCTCAACGTTTCGAGTATCTGTATCCTAAAGCCGTAGACGCTATATTACATAACCATTATGTAGACGACTATTTAGACTCCCATGATAGCATTGAGGAAGCCAAACAAGTAGCAGCGGATATTGTGACCATCCACAAATCCGCGTGTTTGGAAATGAGGGAGTGGATATCTAATGACCAAAATGCATTACTTTTAGTACCGACGGAACTACGAGCGATTCAACCATCAGAGGTTGATCTCAACTCAAAGTCAGCTGCAACTATCAGAGTATTAGGCGTTATTTGGGACCCCATAACGGATCGCTTAAGCTTTAGAACTGGCATAAAGGACTTACCAAAACCTCTTACTAAGCGTTTAGCACTATCACATTTGATGCGCGTGTACGATCCTCTAGGCCTCTTAGCTCCTATTGTAGTCAAAGGTCGAATTATGTTTCAAAAGGGATGGAGTTCGAAAATTTCTTGGGACTCGACTTTTTCTGAGGATGAAACGTCAAAATGGGTTGCATGGTTTCAGGAGCTCTCGCAAGTAACAACGATCCAGATTCCTCGTTGGTACGCCGCAAGCTTGAATTCAGAACCACTATATAGACAGCTCCATATTTTCGCAGATGCAAGTGAACTAGCTTATGCATGTGTCGCTTACTGGCGGTTTGTGTATGCAGATGGGTCGATTCGCTTGGCTCTGATATCAAGTAAGGCAAGGGTTTCACCATTAAAGCCAACATCCATTCCACGATTAGAGCTCCAGGCAGCTTTGATAGCCTCACGCCTTGCTGTCACCATCAGGGACAGTCATAGAAAGGCAGTGACATGCACAACCTTTTGGACTGACTCTACGACTGTTTTAGGATGGCTCAGAAGCGACGCTCGAGCATTTAAGCCATTTGTAGCCCACCGCATCGGAGAAATTTCAGAAAATTCACGCATTGTAGATTGGCGATGGGTTCCAACTGGTTTGAATGTCGCCGACGACGCTACGCGAATGAAAGCACTCCACCTATCACCTGATCATAGATGGTTCGCAGGACCTTCTTTTCTCTTAGATCCTCCGAAAGATTGGCCCGTAGAACCACCTGGTCAACCTCCGGTTCGCGAGGAGCTAAGACGGTCCGCTGAAACGATGGTTGCCCATGTGGTGGTGACCGCAAATCTAGCCCATTTTAGCGTGTGGCTGCGCTTACTGCGCGCTACTGCGCGTGTCTTGCAGGTGGTAGAAAAGTTTCGTGCTGTCTTAGTTCGTAGTAGAAATAAAGATTTACCTGTTGTTTCTGTTGAAGGTCCTCGCGGTGTCCGCGCGTCCACGTCCACCACTCTTATTCCGTTGACCGCAGAGCTTATGGAAGCCGCTGAAAGGCAGATTTGGAAGCGTGTGCAAGCAGAGACCTTCGAGGAAGAGATCCAGTGTATTACTTCCTCTCACCCTATACCGAAACACAGCCCTCTCAAGAAGCTGTCACCAGTGATGGGCGAAGACAATTTGCTTCGTCTGGCAGGCAGAATACAGGCGGTGCATGGAGTATCTGAAGATTTCAAATGCCCAGTTTTGCTCGACAGTCGCCATCCTGTTGTACGGCTCCTGGTACAGCACTATCACCGTCAATCGGGTCACGCCAACCACCAAATGGTGATCAATGAGATCCGGCAGAAGTACTGGCTACTTCGACTTCGTAGTACTGTACGCACTGTCGCTAGCCGCTGCTTGCTATGTCGCATTAGGAAAACGAAACCACATAATCCAATGACGGGCGACCTACCTGCACAAAGAATGGCTCACCATCAACGACCATTTACTTTCACCGGACTGGACTATTTCGGACCCGTGACAGTGACGATCGGCCGGAAGCATGATAAACGATACGTGGCCCTATTTACTTGCATGACTTCTAGAGCAGTACATCTGGAACTAGTCAATAGCCTGACAGCTGACTCGGCGATTATGAGCCTTCGCCGGTTCATAGCCCGCAGAGGAGCACCACACACAGTGTTCTCTGACAATGGCACATGTTTCGTAGGTGCCGCCCGAATTCTAAAAGAATATTACTCACCTGCTGTGGAAGACTACGCAGCGAACAAAGGCATTCGATGGAGTTTTATTCCAGCAGCTGCACCGTTTTTCGGCGGGTGTTGGGAGAGGCTGGTGCGCAGCATTAAAACGGCTCTTCGAGTTACTCTATTTGAGCGGGCGCCAAAAGAAGAAATCCTCTCTACACTACTACTCGAAGCGGAGGCTCTCGTGAACTCTCGCCCTCTCAGTCACGTCTCAATTGAAAATGAGGACGAAGAAACACTCACGCCCTTTCACTTCCTCATAGGATCGTCGTCGAATCAAGAAACTCACGCAACACTTTCTGATGCAGAGCTGGTTGGAAGATCCGATTGGCGGAAGGCCCTAAGACTGAGCGATCACTTTTGGAGACGGTGGGTGAAAGTTCTTCCTGAAATGCAACCCAGACAGGTTGGCAGCAACGTGCCGAATTTAAAGACCGGTGACGTGGTAATTATCGCTGACGAAAATTCACCTAGAGGGCATTGGCCACGTGGGCGTATCGTCGGTGTCTTCCCGGGAAAAGACGGGGTTGTAAGAGTGGTGGACGTGGCTACCAAAGGAGGTATACTTCGTCGACCCGTTCGTAAAATTATAAGTTTTTTACAGTAGTGTAAAATGTTTAGTTATTATTTAATGTGTTTCTGTTTGTATCAAATTAATATTTTTACTTTTAGGGGTCAATGTAATATTTGTGCATTCTTGCACAAGGGGCCGGTATGTTCAGAACCTCTTTTTATGTTACGATTTATATTTTACTTTTAATTTTATCTTTGACATAGATTGTCAGTTTTTGTTTGTATTCTTTAGCTTTTTTATTTTTATTTTAGTTCATTGTGTCTTATATCGTCTCTCAGCTTGCTATTCAACTAATTTGTACCCAAAAATAATAAACCAATTTTTCACTCATAGTTCATTTCATTTTACAGTCCGCTAGCCTCAAATTAGTCCGCTTCAATCAGTAAAGCTCTCATTACAAATAACCCGTTCAATGCCATGCTGATGTGAGTTTGAATTTACTAAAAAGCTTGTTGAAATAAAATCTTTCATGTCAAAGAATCTAGAATTTTAATTACACAAAATAATAATAATAAGCTTCCATAAAATATCTACACACATAAGTCATTAATTCATAATTTATTCAATATGTGGTGATAAGTCATTGATACAGGCATGGGGAATCAGGTAGGAGACCAATCCAGAAGATTAGATTTGATTTAAATAAATTAGATTTCTTTTAGAGCTAAAAATGTTCTTGATCCCTAGACACTTTTGATGTGTGTAGATCTGCAATCCGAAACTCATTATTCCAAAATCTCCTATATCTCCATACTGATTGGTCTTGGGTTAGGCCACTTAAGCATGATGACGGCCTCAAATATAATGTGTAGTGTATTAGCTTTATCTAAATGTTGGTTTAAGTTATGAGTTCTGTCGTCTCGTGCTACCTACTACACGTGTGTGCGACCCACGGTGAAGACGATATTGGATTATTTAGGTATTTCTTATTTTTTTATTACTATGAACAAGAGTTTGACCACCATCCTGCCTGATGTTAAGCAGCGATGTGGTCTACGAGGGCGCACACTTGTTCATTAGGTACCTATTCACCCGCGACTTAGACCTTCAGACTGTACTGCGCAGGAAACACAAACTCCGGCAAGTCGTTCCACATACTGGCGGTTCGCACTATGAAAGTGGACGCAAACCGTTTGGTTCGCGTAAATGGCAAATCCACCTGGTATGGATGACGTTTTGCCGTTCTCCTGGTTGTCCTATTGTAAAAATGCAATGGGGGTATTAGGTTATGCAACTCTAGAGTAGAACACTCTCCGAAATGCACCCGATAGAAGAAGACATCTTATACTGGTATCTTACGGAATGGATATTACAGAATGCATCAATGCCTTTCTTCCTGGGTACCAAGTCTGCTAATCTCGTAGCTGCATCGCTCTGGCACCGTAATGGATAACGAAGTGCATCTCTTACTACGGACGACGGTGAAATGAAAGTAACGAAATCAGCAATGCACTTCGTGTGCCGCTACGATGCAACAATCAAACTGCATTAGACTTTGGTCCCAAGTAAGTAATATAAGTGATCACGTGAAATAAATAATTTAGTGTCACAGCTTTAATTAAATAAAAAAAACAGCGTAAATATATAATTGTTTTAAGTACATGTCCTGGATTTATATTATTGTTTTAATGAAATGTATTATATGGTTAATAATATGTTTATATTTGCTTATGCTGCATGTTATGTAACTGGTACTCACCTGTTATAGACTTATGTACCAGAATCTTATTTATAAGTATAGTTTGATGTATTTATTTAGTACGTAAGTTGTTGGTGTGTCTTAAATAAATAAATAAAATT
>SJJU01072524.1:0-16124 GCA_012932125.1 Conopomorpha cramerella
AAAAGTCCAGTTGAAAAAGTAAAGCGTGAAATAGCAACGAAAAGTTCTGGATGACACCGGCAAGCTGCCGTCACAATCTGTTGCATTTTCACAAAAGAGTGTACGAGTGTGTGTGTGGGAGAATGGAGTGGCTTAGTGGTAGTGGTGCAGATTACAGAGGTCACTGCTTCGAATATAAGAATTTGCCGGAGCTTTGCTGGACATTTTCAAAAAGCCGGACACTTTTTAAATCGCTAGGCTATTAATATTTTATAGACAGATTACTGGATCTGACAGACGTTTGTCCTGTCTTGCCTATGAAAATTACATTCGAATATTACATAATTTTTCGTTCCGCAATTTTCTTACTTTTTGTTTCATAAGAACCTTATCCAGTACGAACTAAAAAGGCTTAAATAAATAGGTCCAGTCTTCCCCTGGAGAAACATCACAGGCTTTGATTTAGTGTTAACTTATTCCATGTTTTTCTGCAATCAAATATTCAACATTTTAATTTGATTCACTTCCCGGTTATCCATTTGACATTTAGATGACCAGTACTTTTGCGCTAGATGGTAACGTGATGGTTTTTAGTGCTTATCATTAGTAACTTTACCGTCCCTCGATATTAAGTTTCGCTTTTGTTATCGTATTTTAGAATAAAGCTGGTTGGGGGCATGGAAAAAAAATGTTGATTAATTCTCAAACCCTATAAAATGTCACAAAAATGACTTATCTTATAACACAGTTCATATCTAACAGTTACAGATAAGAAATTAATATAGATAATTCGTTTAAACGGCGCCAAAGGCTGTTTGGTTTGGCCTTTCGTATTTAATTTATAAAGCCCTTCCAAAAATACCCGGTTCAATTTTGGGTATTTATAATTTCATCTTCCGTGAATCATGAAAGTAAGTTAAATTATTGTTTGTAACAATTTGGTAACTTGGCCGTCGGTGACAAGCGTGTTTGACTTACTGCGATACGTGAGTTTGAAATTTATTAAACAATAGAATATTAGAGCGTTGGAGCAAAGAGTCATAATCTAGGATAAGTTGATACGGTGAACAAAGATCTTATTGGTAAGCGACGATTTCAAAATTAAACACCTTTGAGCTATACTCGCGTTTGTTCGTCCCTGTGGGAATTTGGGGATAAATTACTCAGGAATAATGTAACTTTCCAACAGTGAAAGAATTTTTCAAATCTGTCCAGTACTTTCGGAGCCTATTCAATTCAAACAAAGAAAAAGACAGACCCACCCGTCTGCCGCTGTCTGCGTTACTACGACCAGTAGTACAATTCTCGTATTTTTGCTCGATCACGATTACGTGTTGGTTTAGCTTACGCTCCAGTTTAGTCGAGTTAAAAAATACCAGAATATCGTTTGTTTGAGAAGAGTAATTTTAGTTTGTTTGTTTACGAAAACACGCTTTGACGATTCCGAGCCGTTTGACGTACTATTGAAACTCGATAGTAACACGAGAACGATAGTAACAAGAGAGTTTGGACAAAGTTGAGACTTTTTTAGTATCGACGAAAATACGAGAATTGCACTACAGGGCGGTCAGCAGCGGACATCGACGGGCAAACGCGCTCATGGCCAAAAGGACTACCTCGCTCCGCCGTGCGCTGCGCCCCTTACAATATTGTGTGTACAAGAGTGTGTGAAGTTTGTTAGGTTTGCTTCACGAAAAAACTAATGCACGAATTTTCGACGAAGCTTGGTATTTGGTACTCTAGAAACAGAAATTTAAATTTTGTACATATTTTATAGCATTATTTGACTGCAGACATACAATTCCAGCAAAATATTTGTACCGGCACGCAGTGCAGCTACTAATTCCATAAATGCGAAACCTTCTTGTGACCTCTTTGAATTGTCCTTTCCTTGAATGAATGAATATACTTTTTATTGCACACTGTACATTACATATATAAAAAATTACAATGGAAAAATTGCAAAAGGCGACCTTATCGCTCATAGCGATTTCTTCCAGGTAACCTAATTTAAAGATTACAGGACCTTAACAGATAGAGTAATGGCGCTGGTTTCCTTGATGACATGCTAAAATACTTTACTTTTTTTTACTTAACATTTCACGAAACAGACATTAAAAGATTTACTTCGCTGTAATTCTATTTTACAAAAATTCAGTGAAAAAGTCCAGTTGAAAAAGTAAAGCGTGAAATAGCAACGAAAAGTTCTGGATGACACCGGCAAGCTGCCGTCACAATCTGTTGCATTTTCACAAAAGAGTGTACGAGTGTGTGTGTGTGTGTGTGTGAGAGAGAATGGAGCGGCTTAGTGGTAGTGGTGCAGATTACAGAGGTCACTGGTTCGAATATAAGAACTGCCGGAGCTTTGCTGGACATTTTCAAAAAGCCCAACACTTTTTAAATCGCTAGGCTATTAATATTTTATAGACAGATTACTGGATCTGACAGACGTTTGTCCTGTCTTGCCTATGAAAATTACATTCGAATATTACATAATTTTTCGTTCCGCAATTTTCTTACTTTTTGTTTCATAAGAACCTTATCCAGTACGAACTAAAAAGGCTTAAATAAATAGGTCCAGTCTTCCCCTGGAGATACATCACAGGCTTTGATTTAGTGTTAACTTATTCCATGTTTTTCTGCAATCAAATATTCAACATTTTAATTTGATTCACTTCCCGGTTATCTATTTGCCATTTAGATGACCCTATATAGATTTTGCCCTAGATGGTAACGTGATGGTTTTTAGTGCTTACTAGCTGTCCCGGCAAACATTTGTTTTGCCATAGAAATTTAAGACCAAAATTAGCCAAATCGGTCCAGCCGTTCTTGAGTTTTAGCGAAGATCAATTCATTTTTATATAATAGATTATTAGTAACTTTACCGTCCCTCGATATTAGGTTTTGGTTTTGTTACCGTATTTTAGAATAAAGCTGGTTAGGGACATGGAAAAAAAATGTTGATTAATTCTCAAACCCTACAAAATGTCACAAAAATGACTTATCTTATAACACAGTTCATATCTAACAGTTACAGATAAGAAATTAATATAGATAATTCGTTTAAACGGCGCCAAGGGCTGTTTGGTTTGGCCCTGCGTATTTAATTTATAAAGCCCTTCCAAAAATACCCGGTTCAATTTTGGGTATTTATAATTTCATCTTCCGTGAATCATGAAAGTAAGTTAAATTATTGTTTGTAACAATTTGGTAACTTGGCCGTCGGTGACAAGCGTGTTTGACTTACAGCGATACGTGATTTTGAAATTTATTAAACAATAGAATATTAGAGCGTTGGAGCAAAGAGTCATAATCTAGGATAAGTAGGTACGGTGAACAAAGATCTTATTGGTAAACGACGATTTCAAAATTAAACACCTTTGAGCTATACTCGCGTTTTCGTCCCTGTGGGAATTTGGGGATAAATTACTCAGGAATAATGTAACTTTCCAACAGTGAAAGATTTTTTCAAATCTGTCCAGTACTTTCGGAGCCTATTCAATTCAAACAAAGAAAAAAAATGAAACCTTTCCTTTTTAGGGTTCCCTAGCCAAATGGCAAAAACGGAACCCTTATAGATTCGTCATGTCTGTCTGTCTGTCCGTGCGTATGTCACAGCCAGTTTAATCCGAAACTATAAGAGCTACATTATTGAAATTGTTAGAAAGGTACATTAGATGTATTCTGTAAACCCCTTTAAATTTTAAAATAAAATCAGAAAAAATCCAAAATTTTTGGGGTTCCTCATACATCATCATCATTATCATCAGCCCATACTTGTCCACTGCTGGACATAGGCCTCTCCAATTGCACGCCCTTGTGATCTGTTTTCGGCTTCTCGCATCCAGCTTCTGCCAGCCATCTTGCGTATATCATCAGTCCACCTTGCCTGAGGGCGTCCTACACTCCGTTGGCCGAGACGCGGTCTCCACTCGAGAACTCGTTTTCCCCAACGGTCATCGGTTCTACGGCAAATATGGCCGGCCCACTGCCACTTCAGCTTGCTAAAAAAACGATGAGCTATGTCGATGACTTTGGTTCTCTGTCGGATCACTTCATTTCTGATTCGATCCTTCAGAGAAACGCCGAGCATAGCCCTATCCATAGCACGCTGTGCGACTTTGAGCTTGTGGCCCAGCCGTGCCGTCAGTGTCCACGTCTCAGCTCCGTATGCCATTACAGGTAGGACACACTGATTGAAGACCTTTGTCTTCAGGCAATGTGTCCCCCCCCCCCACGAAAATTGGTTTGAATGAGACCTAGCCAGTAGTTCTGTTTTTAAACGTCATAAATCAAATTACTTACCTAATTTATTATATAGTAGATAACACGTCGATCAAACTTACAACGAACTACAAAAACTTGTTGGTATATTACTATGTTACCTACCTGCTTCTAGTGCTGCTGCGGAACCCTTCATTGGCGAGTCCGACTCGCTCTTGGCCGGTTTTTATTCTAATATTGGTATAGATGGAGCATAATAGCATAATATACCTAGAGAAATAAACACCCATCCTAGTGTTTAGTGGGGCAGACAGAGACATTTGAAAGCATGATCACATTTGGTAGAAATTACGATTGACATAGATAAATTTGAATGGGCGATAGATAGATAGGTCATTGCCCAATAACTTCACACCCCAGAATTTAATTAGGTCATCTTTTACGCTATGTAATATCGAAGTTGAATAATACCAACTGTTTCTTACTGTTGTCGCCTGAGTCTTTGTTTCCTGCGCAGTACAGTCTGAAAGTCTTGAAGTAAATAGCTACCTAATGAACAAGTGTGCTCCATCGTAGACCACATCGCTGCTTAACATCGGACAGGGTGGTGGTCAAACGCTTGTTCACTGTGTCTAACCCTTAATCAAACCAGGTTTGGTGTTTTTCTGATGGATTTTGGACTCTATTGACGTTTGTTATTCTAATTAAACCGACTCCATCACATAAACCCGGGTGATGTTTATCATACAATCTAGCTTTTAAGTACAATGTGAAATTATTGTTTAATGATGAAATAGGTACGAGTCCTGTAGTGTTACATACCTTGTATTCTGTGTTACCTTCTCTGAAATCTTTAGATAATTCCAGTGAAGACATTCAATAAGGTGTGTGAACCCTATAACGGCGATGGGCTCACCCCCTGTCACGTTGGGTTAAATACGCTTGGTGAACCGTGGGTACTTGCTTTATAGCAAGTGCCTCTGCCTACCCCTCTTTGGGATTAAAGTATCTTTTAATATTATATTAGTTAGACCACAGAACTCGAAACGGGTGTTGTGATCCAACTGGTGCAATACTGACTGCTGAAAGCAGGGTCTACAGTTACAGTAGACTTCGGCTTAATGGGATATTTCAGGATGATTCTGTAGACCACATCATACATACCTCAAATCTTATTAATTTGTAGATTTTCAGAAACATTTCGCTTAAGCTTTCGCTCGAACCTTACAAAATAGGATAACAGAAACGCGTTAATTGCAGCTAAAAGCGGAATAAGTGAGCACTTTTTTAGTGTATAATTTATAAAACTTTTAGGATACTTTGGAAGAAATAAAATCTTAATGTAAAAGTTTGGCTTATGGGCACACGGTATGATAAGATACTTACTTATTCACAGTAAAAATAAATTAAGGGGCTAAGTGGTAAAACAGTCTTCTACATCTTTTGGCACGTGGCTTAAAAGTTTGATATATTTAACAGAATTTGATGGATAATCTATAACAAACACTTCACGCCTTTTAATCCCAAAGCGGGGTAGGCAGAGGCACTTGCTAAAGCAGCCCACTGTTCAACAAGCGTTATTAACTCAACGTGACAGGCGGTCAATAGCGTCTGTGGTCCAGTTGGTCGGAAATAGCGTCTGTTGTCCAGTTGGACGGAAATAGCGTCTGTGGTCCAGTTGGACGGAAATAGCGTCTGTGGTCCAGTTGGACGGAAATAGCGTCTGTGGTCCAGTTGATCGGAAATAGCGTCTGTGGTCCAGTTGGTCGGAAATAGCGTCTGTTGTCCAGTTGGACGGAAATAGCGTCTGTGGTCCAGTTGGACGGAAATAGCGTCTGTGGTCCAGTTGGACGGAAATAGCGTCTGTGGTCCAGTTGATCGGAACTTGACTTGTAACCGGGAGGTCGCGGGTTTGAGTCTGTCTACTGGACGTGTACCAATGGGACTCTTTTTCCGCCTTTTTTTGACGCCTATGTACGTAACGTAACGCTTGGACGGTGAATGACAACATCGTGATGAAACCCGCACACCACAAGGTATGTGAACCCTATAACGTCAATGGGCTCACCCCCTGTCACGTTAGGTTAAATACGCTCGGGGAACCGTGGGCATTTTCTTTAGCAAGTGCCTCTGCCTACCCCGCTTTGGGATTAAAAGACGTGAAGTGTATGTATTTTGTGACAGGGGGTTGTGCATTGGGACCTTGTGGTGTGCGGGTTTCATCACGATGTTGTCCTTCACCGTACGAGCGTTGTGAAGAGGCGACTGAAAGGGCGTGGGGGCTGTAGCGTACGGGCGGGGTCTTGTGCGCTTTAATTTCGACCCCCGAGGACGATGACGGTACCGCGGTGATACTGGTACCGCCGTGAGTGGGGGTGCGTCGACTGCCTCTCATTTCATTTGATACCCCACTTGAACATATTTATTCACCTTCAACCTCCATAACTTAAAAAAAATACTTTTGAGTGGGTGAACTGATATCGATCAAACATAGCTATGAACACGCTCGATCAAATCAGCTTTCAAACAAACAAAAAGCGCATTAAAATCGGATTATCCGTTTGGGAGCTACGTTGCCTCACACAGACACATACACACACTGACACGTCAAACGTAAACAGTCGCCGCAGTCCCGTCGTTTTTGCATCGGGGGTTAAAAAACATAATACAAGTTAAAATGTCCCTATACTGGGTATTACGGCACAGTTGTCACCACGTTAGTAACCACGGCACATGTAACTGTGTCGAAACGTCGAGAAAACAACGAAGCTAAGCTCAAACACACACACACACATGCATGCATACAGACATATATACACACACACACTCTCACCACTACTTAAGATTAGATTATAAGTTTTACTAGAGGTATAAAAATTGCTGTGTCCTACAGGATCTACAATACTTGTAAAATCCATATATCTAACACCTTTTATACCTACCATTGTGGAACGCAATAAACTTATTGAGTATGCTTAATCTTTGGTTAATTTTACGCCGTAATACCCGCCAAAAACTTTTAAAGTAATATCAGTGCGCATTTCTTTAAAAAAATTATTTAATACAATTTTAATATAAAGTTCTGTGAAGAATCATTTTACTTCGGAAGCCATAGTTCTTTGTCTGTGAAAAGTACTTTTCACTCTCTCGTTCACGAAATATCCGAGTTGCCCTCTCACTGTTTGAATTTCTGTTGAGATTGTAAACGATAATTCTACTAAATGTTCAGTACTTAGCTGTAGTTTTTGTTTAAATTAATACTTCTTTATCACAATGAACAAGCGTTTGACCACCATCCTGCCTGATGTTAAGCAGATGTGTTCTACGATGGAGCACAATACTACTTTAACTGCTCTATAATGGAGTGTAGGACGGCCTCAGGCAAGGTGTACTGATGATGTGCGCAAGATGGCTGGCAGAAGCTGGATGCGAGAAGCCAAAAACAGACCACGGTGGCGTGCAATTGGAGAGGCTTAATGAATATGTGCTGATGATGATGATGAACTACTCTATTATTTTAAGTACGCTCAATATTTTAACTAATTCTACGCTTTGGGATTAAGAAACTTCAACAAATGTATTAATTTATTAGGTAACCGATTTCAAAAAACGAAGAAGGATTCTCAATTTGACGGATTTTTTTTTGTTTGTGACCTCAAAACTTTTGACTTGGATGATTCTTTTTTTATTTGAAAGCTGGTGCATCCCTTTCGGTCTCATTTAAATTTGGTTCACTTGTAGCAATGAGAGAAGCACAATCATTGTCCTGCCCTTATCCCACACTAGGTGGAGTCGGCGCAACATGTTTCTTTTCGCCATACATCTCTATCATTCGTCATCTCTGTAGTTACACCTTTCACGCACATATCATTTTTCACACAGTCCATCCATACCTTCTTTGGTCTCCCTCTTCCCTTGTATCCTTTCACATTCATACTCACCACTTTCCTTGTTACATGGTTTTCATCCCTCCTCATGACGTGCCCATACCATCTTAATCTGCTACTCCTAATCTTTTCTGTCACTGGTGCTACTTTCAGGCTTTCTCTTATGTACTCAATCCTAATCCTATCCATTCGAGTAACTCCACACATCCATCGTAACATTCGCATCTCTGCCACATGTATTCTTCTTTCATCCGTCACCTTTGTTCCCCAACATTCAGATCCATACATTAAGAATGAGAGAAGCACAAATCTGTTAAATTTTAAGTGGACCTCAGATCAAACACAACTAAACTTGCTGCGTACCACGTTCAGTCTGTCTCTTTTCCACCAAAATGTATGAAAAAGTGTAAGTAAAAGGGATGGTTTGGCTCCAAATATGATACGCTAGTAAGGGACAGAATATCTCGACTACAGAAGCATAAGCTCGGATGTGTAATTGTATAGTTCGTGCATTTCATGAATTCGCGCGGGCCTTAGATGTGTGTGTGGCAGTTTTGTTCGTTTGAACTGTCAACTAGCGTGTCCATATACGACTCACACATCTAAGGCCCGCGCGCATTCATGAAATGCACGAGCTATAACAATAATCCGACCTTATGCTTCTGTAGTCGAGATATATTGTTTCTTACACTTTCTCGTCATTTTTCATATTGTTGTCTCGTTTTATTCTAAACGTCAGTTTAGGAAAGTTATTTTTGGTCTGAGTTGAAAACGGTTCTTTTTTTTCAGTGATATTATTTTTTATTTTGTTCCTTTCTCTGTAAGTTAATATATACGTCCAGTACTTGACAATTACATTTCTGCTTTTTGTTTAGTACTAAAAATAATGTGTACTTGACGAAAGCTAAATGGGCATAAAGCCTCAGTCCGAACTCAAAAGAAAAAATAAAAAAAAATATTTAGCATGTTTCGACCTCGAAGCCGCGGCTCGACGGGCGTCAAAGAAGTTTCATGTTTTGATAGACGTTAGCTTCTTTTGTTTTTTGATTCGGTTTCTTTTTTCAAATTATGATTTTCTATTCTTTAGTTTTGACTCGCAAATTTTGATGTCTCCACTTCATTTTGTTTATCACGTTAAGTCAAAGCTGTCCATCACACGCCACCAATTTAAACGATGTTACAATAACGAATCGATGTCACAGCAACAAAAGAACCGTGTACATGCTAAATCATTGTCCAATAATCACCTTTGCCTAATCTAAGGCATAAATCCTTTTATAATTACTAGATACTTTTAAATGGTATTTTACTTTTTTAAATGACTTAAAAAGAGGAAGTGGGTCAATGCGATGGTTTTTTGCTAAGTTTATTATCTGGAATATTTTTAGTGGGTGATTATTTTTTGTTTGAAAGCATGGTCTTCTCGTTTGGTCCCATTTAAATTTGGTTTAGTTCCGACAATGGAATCCACGAAGTCTCCGTTAATGTGGTCGTCATGCCCCATAAGGGAGAGAGTTGGCAACAAAACAGGGAAGGACAGAGATAATTTGTATGGAGTCAAGAAAACGTGTGCGTTGAAAAGAGGCAAAAGCAAGTAGACGCGCACGTCTCCAGAGGCCGAGAGGCAGGTAGGCTTGGGGGGTGGTGGGATTGTCCCTAATATAATGGAATCCACGAGAACCTGAAATCTATAAAATATCACTGATTGAAAACGGTTCTTTTTTAAAGTTATTGTATACTAATATTACAAAAACCAAATATTGCATGTTTGTTTCAATATAATTGATTACTCTTTCACACAAAAAGTACTGAACATTGTTCAATGAAACTTTAAAATAATATAGCCTATACATGTGCTAAGTAACACTAACACTATTTTATTCCGAATTCCCCACGGGAACTGTATAAAATGTGTGTAACAGCACGAAGGGAGAGGTATTTCCGGGTCGTTGAATAAACGTATACTTATGTGTGTGGCCCTGAATTTTTGCTCCTTATGGAAATTGCATTTATAATTACATTTTTATACGACATTAGTCCCTGAATTCCCACGGGATCGAAAAAAAAATCGTGACTCGAACTCCACGCGATACATTTCGCTACATATCGCATCGACAACGCCGTGACGGCGCGACTAATGGAAGCCTCGTTCAGAATTCCGTCCTCGAATCCACAACCTCCCAATCGCAAGTCCAACTACCCGACAACTAGGCTACAGTGTTCAAGCCGCACTGTATTTCTTTCCCAGCGAAACTCAGCGAATCGTTTAAGAGACGAAACGAGGTCTAATGGAGGAAATTAAATTAAAAGTAGGGAGGAAGAATTAAACTGGAACGCGGTAACTTCTGAGCTAGAGAATAGGAGAGCAATTATTGTGTCTGTTACAGATTTGTATTTTTTCCTTTTCCTTTTATTATTTTTTTCAGCTTTACAGCGTCAAAAGCGCTCTGAACAGTTTACCGTTTGCTTTATTTCATTAGAAAACTAGCTGACACGGCAAACGTTGTTTTGCCAATGTACATTCATCATCAGGTCAGCTTCAGCTCAAAGTCGCACAGCGTGCTATGGAAAGGGCTATGCTCGGCGTTTCCCTGAAGGATCGAATCAGAAATGAAGTGATCTGACACAGAAAGTCATCGACATAGCTCATCGTTTTAGCACGCTGAAGTGGCAGTGGGCCGGCCACATTAGCCGTAGAACCGATGACCGCTGGGGCAAACGTCATCTCCGTAGGCAAAAAATTGTGTATTTTGTATGAAGATGAAAAAAGATTTTGCGTTTTCCCGCATTGTCGCCATAGTAAAAGTTGTTTATATTGAGAAGTTCAACAACGTTTTTAAGACCATTCGTTCAATACTCAATTTAAGAACATTTTTTTCTTGCATCCTATCTCCTAATTCTTCAAACGGACAGAAATAAATTAGAAAAAGAATTTAATTGTTTTTGAACGCTTTCGGACCGCTGCTCCTCGGCTTAATTCACACAATGGTATAACTCCTTTGTGGAACAAACTTTGTTAATTTCTTAACAACCAACTCCTGCAGATGGAAACCAGTAAGTACATTTTGTAACAATGTATGTAATTCCGAAACTTAGTATGAAATATGGCTGTGAATCTAATTTATGTTATCACAGTTTCATTACACAATGCTCTTGATTCTAAACAGATTACAAAGTTTCACAATATGAATTAAACTAACACATAGAACGGAGTATTGCATGGGAAATATTGTATTAGGCCTCTCCAATTGCACGCCACTGTGATCTGTTCTTGGCTATGGAGAGGCCTATGTCCAGCAGTGGACAAGTATGGGCTGGTGATGATGATGTATTGTATTGAATTGTCTTGATTTAGGATTAAAATGATATCCCATATAATACACTTCACGCCTTTTAATCCCAAAGCGGGGTACAGAGGCACTTGCTTATTAAGCAAATGCCCACGGTTCACCAAGCGTATTTAACCCAACGTGACAGGGGGTGAGCCCATCGCCGTTATAGGGTTCACACACCTTGTGGTATGCAGGTTTCATCACGATGTTGTCCTTCACCGTACGAGCGTTGCGTTGCGTACATAGGAACTGAAAAAGAGTCCCATTAGTATACGTCCATTAGCCGGACTCGAACCCGCGACCTCCAGTAGTGCAATTCTCGCATTTTCGTCGATACTAAAAAGTCTCAACATAGTCCAAACTCTCTTGTTACTATCGTTCTCGTATTACTATCGAATTTCAATAGTACGTTAAACGGCTCGGAATCGTCAAAGCGTATTCTCGTAAACAAACAAACTAAAATTACTCTTCTCAAACAAACGGTATTCTGGTAATTTTTGAACTCGACTAAACTAGAACGTAAGCTAAACCAAAACGTAATCGTGATCGAGCTAAAATACGAGAATTCCACTACTGGTCACAAGCCAAGTATCCGGCCAACTGGACCACAGACGCTCCCATATAAATATTAGATATATAATAATATACCCCAGCCCAAGATTTCCCGTCGTGGGGGTCGTAAGAGGCGACCGAGGGAACTCTCCAGAGCACGGGCGGCAGCGCTCTATGTGAGTTAAACCACAATACCCCTGCGATGGCCAACCCACCTGCCAAGCGTGGCGATTATTGTGTGACAATTTTGAGTAGGCCCTAGTCTAGTAGTGGACGTTCTGTGGCTAATGTGATGATATACGTCACAGCCGTTTCCTAAAAGGGATAGGTAGAGATTATGAACCCCCACTTTCGCTCCTCTCTCGATTACACTTCGAAAAATTTTATTTACAAGTAGGCCCACAGTCTTCCCGTAAAGTTGCCTATAATTCTCATAGATACTCTCAGTACTTGACTACCTACCTACCTTAATCATACCTACTACCATGATCATAGAATGACCTAGAATATTAATAAGCTTGCAAAAGAAAAAATCTAACTAAGCAATTTATTCGCAAACGCAGAGTCTTTCTTTGAGAGAGAGAGAGAGAGTAAAACTGCTTCCTTTTCAGTATAACTTACTTAAGTTAATGGACCTTCTCTTTGCGTCCTCACAAAAAGTTAGTGCCAAACAGATTTGTCTACTTGTACCTCCATTTTCTCATTAATGGCTGAGCAGAGGTAGCTATTATATCTGTAGACGGGCCCGTTGGTGTAGTGGTCGGCATGTCTGCCTCTATTCCGCAGGGTCGTGGGTTCGATTCCCACTGCTGACAGGTTCTTAGGTGATGAGCATTTAAGTACTTGTTGAATGTGTCTGGGTGTTTTATTTATATATGCATGCATTTAAAAGGAAAAATAATGTGCTTTAGCTACTTATCATGGGACGAAAGCAATGTGTGTGTTGTTGTAAAAATATTGATTTATTTATATATTTAATTAACTATACTGCGTGTAAAAGTACCCCCAGCAATGGTCTTAGAAACGTTGTTGGGCTCGTCAATTTGCACAACTTTTACTATGACGACAATGCGAGGGAATGAAAAAAAAATTTGTTTGTCTCCATATTTTTTTGCCTCGAGAGATGACGTTGTGTATGGGAATTGAATTTTTCTTTATCATTTCCCCGCATTGTCGCCATACTAAAAACTATTTATATTGTAAACGACAATGTGGCGAAAGCCCAATAACGTTTCTAAGACCAATGCTCGGGGTCCTTTTACACTCGGTATAGAAAAATACTTAAGGATTTATGTACGTATGTTGTATGTTATGTTTTCTACCGTACGTTTTTACTAACCAAAAATGCACAAGAAAATACGTACAATATGACGAACAAATTACCACCACACCATATAGGCAAAAAGACAGTGCCTACCTTAGTATTTTCGCTACCCGACCTACCAATAGAGTTATTGCTAGATATTTTTTTCTTGTAGGTACTCACGACAGAGGCTAACAAAGGTCCTGTGTTTTGTGGATGACTTGATATGTAGGTACCTATATTTCGTAAAGACAAGTTACCTATACATAAGTGTCAATCCTTGAAGATTACTGCCTACCTTGTCTTAAAAGCCAGTGCACGCCAATGGATTATACTTCTTCCTGAAATTAATAATGAACAAACCGCGACCAACAACGCAAGACACGGATATCTTTCATAGTTACGGAATTATCGCTTCACACACTTATCTATTACAAGCTGTATAGCTACACGTACGCGCCGCGGCTGCGCCCTCCATCGACGAGAGCTTTGCAAGCACCCTTCACTAGCGCTATGAAGAGGCCCACTCGGGCCGGGAGCTTTTGTCGCGAGCTTCGAGCCGCGGGAGCTTACGGTAGCTGCGATCGAGATTACGATGCTTCACATGACATGAGCACGTACCATCGGTTCTTATATGTAGATAAAAGCTGTGGTGTCATCTGTTGTGTCGGCGGTTCGATTCCCGAAGCCAGGACTTGCCTCAATTACTATTATACAAGAGAAATATAACGAATAGAGACTACACATTATTATCAGTATTCCCTATTATACTAAACCTTCTTCTAGAATCACTCTATCTACTCAAGTATATCATATCAATATCTGTTGCGGAGTATTAAAGATCTAAGCCTACATAGGGACAGACAGCGGGAGGCGGCTTTCTTTTATAATATGTATTGTTGATTAACTATGTATGTTTTCTTTTCAAAGTGTATTTACGCATGATTTCTCTATACATACGTATGTATAAAGAGTATTTATAGAGAAGGAAAATATTATGATGGAATAATTCTCTATCCATAAGCCGAAAAATATGTCTGTCCGTCAGTTCGGACATTATGGGAGGTCTCAGTTCACTTCGTGACCACGACGCATGCAACTGCGTCGAAACGTCGAGTAAAATAACAAAGGTAAGCTCGAGCTTGTCTATGATTATATTCGCGCCTATTTGCCCGGTGGACAATACTGAGTTAAATAATATGGAGCCCATAGCTCTGGTATCCTAGTTTCGGGTCAGGCGAGCGGAGGGAAATGCCCCGGGATATTTATTAATTTGTATCTATATACATATAAAAGAAAGTCGTGTTAGTTACTCCATTTATAACTCAAGAACGGCTGAACCGATTTGGTTGAAAGTTGGCGGGGAGGTACCTTAGAACCGGGAGACGGACATAGGATACTTATATATAGAGGGTGTTATAGTATGTATGAAATACTGAAACTACGCGAATGAAATCGCGACGCGTCTACTAGTTTAAATATAAAAATTCATGGTAGGGCCGAAAAATAAGAAACTACTATTTCCTATGCTTTACACGTTTACCAATATACAGTATCTATCTTACGTAAGCACCTGAAGATGTTAAAGTGACGTGTGATGAATGATGTGTAGGTAATATATAATGTTTTTAATCCTTACTAATATTTTTTTTTTGATACACATTGAACAAGCGTTTGACCACCATCGTGTCTGATGTTAAGCAGCGATGTGGTCTACGACGGAGCACACTTGTAGATTAGGTACCTATTCACCCCAGTGACTTGAAGATCTTCAGACTGTACAGCGCAGGAAACACAGACTCCGGCAAGTCATTTCGCATCCTGGCTGTTCGCACTATGAAAGTAGACGCAAACCGTTTGGTTCGCGTAAATGGCATTGTATGTATACTAAACTCGAAAGTTTGTATGTTTGTTACCGTTTCACGCAGGTGTTTTCATGACTACCGTATTGGGCTATTTGGAAAGCGTGGGGAGGAGGGAGCGGGGGGGCTATTGGGTATGCTTGAATTGAGAATTTCTTATTGAAGAAAAGTTCATCTGTCAAAGGTAGTATTATGATTATTAAATTAAATATTCAAGAATCAAGGCCGTGACAAATGGTGTGCAGGTCACAGGGTTACAGTTCGTAAACTGATTTGCTAGTTGAGTGAAACGATTGTAAGTAGGGTACCTTAAAAAGGAATTAATACTATATTTCTGATTGGTAATAAAATACAACATGAAAAAAAACACGGAGAGGAACAGCAGAAAAGTAAAAAACAAAAGATGATCACGTTCCATTCTAGAATGCTTGCATTTTCTTTTAAATTATTTTTTGACCGGCCAGTACATGGCTAAATGAAGTACGATACAATAGTATTGATGAATCGATTTCACCTATCGATATCTTACAAAGTGAAATTGAATCTAAAGAAATGAAAATCTGTAAACTAAGCCTACCCCTCTGAGAGGCAGGTGTGAAGCGCATGTACGTTGGAAATAACCCCAATGTTTACAAATGTCACTATGCATGTTTCGAACGTAAACTCAACAGTGTATAAACCCTTTTTCACTTCATTGAAAGCCCATATTTCACGTGCTACGTTGACGCGCGATACATTTCACTTCGCACACTCTAAATTGTGCTTGAATACTGGAAAATGTGGATTTAAAAGCTTTGTACGAATTTATATCGCTCGGGCTGATGTGATTGCGTCTAGTGTGGAAGCTCCTAAATGATCTCCACCGCGCAATGTTTTCAATTTTAACCGAAAATGTGACAGCGAAATTCATTATTTTAAGTGCATGAGATGAAATACCGAGCGCCAAAAGACATAGCCGTATTTCCAATTGTCGAAAAGCTGAAAT
>SJJU01072525.1:0-14615 GCA_012932125.1 Conopomorpha cramerella
TGATAGGTACTGATAATAAAGATTTGAATGAAAAAATTGTCTTTGTCTGGCTTGTTTTCTCAGACCAAAATCAAATAGAGCTGCAATCCTAAACTTACATTTAGAATAAAAGGTAACAACGATATAAAAAACATGCAGGAGTGAAAGAGTAAGAGACAAAATCTTCTGTCCCTTACTGCGTAGCAGAGTATTTTTGAATCCAAATTGTCAAATTGGTAGTAAAAGTGACAGTTTGGATCGAGAAGTAAGTAAGTAATTCCATATATTTTGGTGGGAAAAAGACAGACTGAAGGTCGTACGCAGCTTGCAAGTCTAGTTGTGTTTGGTCTGAGCTTGTTTTCATAGAACATAGTTTTGTTCCAAAGAGGAAGAACTTTTTAATTTACTGCTAGTAGTGATAGGCGAAAGCCGTACAGCCGTAAAGCCTTGTGCTTTAAAACAAAAGTACCCCCCGGCCGTTATAGTGCCATCTAATGGTGGATTTTGAAACTACCGCTCGATATTTCCCTATTTTATAAACTTACCTTTGCATTCTGGACTATTCTTCTTACAGTGAGCGTAACCCAGCTCATCACAGTCGCATGCCAGGCACCCCGTAGACCACGAGGTGGAAGGTTCACATTGCGCGTCACTTGCAGCCCTGCTCGTTCTGAATGTGGCTGGAAAGGAAAGAGTTCAACGAAATTAGGATTTATGACTATCTACTACAGTTCAGTATGATGCAGGGGTCATCTTAGCTCACAAAATTTGAGTCCGCGGGCTAAATTGATCACATACATATTTGTGGGTAGTCATCTCGAGCATTCATAGCTCATACATACAGTGGGCTAAGTTAATTCTTTTGAACCTCTTAAGATACCACTAAGAAAGCAAATTTTATCAATTTCTTTTTAGCAGTTCAGAACCTACGTCACTTAAAGAGCACTTCAACCTATGTTTGTTATTGATAGCATAAGTAGCTCACTGTGGGCCGAGTCGAATGATGATGATATCTTCCTAGCTAGTACTTAACAAAGGTAGGATAAGTTGCGTAGGTACCCAGGTACTTACAAAAATCCCTACTAATATTATAAATGCGAAAGTAACTCTGTCTGTCTGTCTGGTACGCTTTCCCGCTTAAATCTCTCAACCAATTTTGATGAAATTTGGCACAGACTATCTTTAGATCCTGAGAAAGAACATAGGCCTATCCTGCGGGACGTGCCACTGAATAGAGGGTGTTATAGTTTGTATGAAATACTGAAACTACACGAATGAAATCGCGGGGCTTCCACTAGTAAGGAAATAATTTAAAGAACAAAGAACCGACTATACTATATAGAGTACTATCCGCCCACCCAAAGATCCCATCGATTTATCTGATTTGCCATCATCAAAGTCTGTTTTCATTATCATATGACCACCTTGGAGATATGTTCTTTCCAACGAAAAATAAACATAAAATGTTATCCGCGAACAACAGCCGTGTGGTGACGGCGAAGAGAATACATGTGTCATAACCCCAACCCAACTTTTCCCGTCGTGGGGGTCGTAAGAGACGACTGAGGGTACTCTCCAGAGGACGGGCAGCAGCGCTCTCTGTGAGTTAAATAACGACACCACTGTGATCGTCAACCCGCCTGCCAAGCGTGGCGATAATTTGCATTTCACCCCAAATGATCCTGGAAATAATTGGGGGAGGCTCTCCTCCAGCAGTGGACGTTATGTGGCTGATTTTCATGAACAAACATAAAAAGCATATAAATGCTCGAATAGACAAAGACTCTTTTGATGTCGATAAAAGACACACCGCGGTATCACGAATTAAAGAATGAAATCGTAAAATTGTAAAGCCATTGACCGGTTTATCAGAATATTTTGCTAAGATAAACCACTTTGGTAGGTTAACATAATCATTGTTAAAATGTTAATAAAACATAACTTGGATTATAACTCAATATTCTTAAAAATAAAAATAAAATACACTTCGCGCCTTTTAATCCCAAAGCGGGGTAGGCAGAGGCACTTGCTTAATAAGCAAATGCCCACGTTTCACCGAGCATATTTAACCCAACGTGACCCATCGCCGTTATAGGGTTCACACACCTCGTGGTGTGCGGGTTTCATCACGATGTTGTCCGTACGAGCGTTGCGTTGCGTACATAGGCTCTGAAAAAACTCCCATTGGTACACATCCAGTAGCCGGACTCGAACCCGCGACCTCCCGGTTACAAGTCAAGTATCCGACCAACTGGACCATAGACGGTCTTTTTTTCATTCTTCACCGGGTATATAGGCGCTAATATAAATAAAATCCAATCTCTCCTTAAGTTAAGCCATGACGATCCATATCATCATGATCAGCCTAATGGACCTCCCCCACTGATAATTTCGGGGGAAATGGCAATAATCACCAAGATTTCGCGCAGGCGGGCGGTTCGGATGGCGATCGCAGTGGTGTTATGGTTTAGCTCACAGACTGCGCTGCTGTCCGTTCTCCGGAGAGTTCCCTCAGTCGCCTCTTACGACCCCCACAACGGGAAAAGTTGGACTGATATGGTTACACATACATATATTCTATGAAGCCGTAACCACACGGCATCGACGATCCACAATATTACTAGATAAATTGAAGACAATCCATCGCGCTGGATCGTCCCTATTCACACGAAGACAATACTGGCCTGGCTTAAAGTATTGTCCTTTGGATTGGCCTCGTGTAAATGCTCCATGAATCGCATAAGTTTCCTGCGCAGTGTAGTCTGGAGGTCTTCAAGTCACGGGTAAATAGGTATCTAATAAACAAGTGTGCTCCATCGTAGATTACATCTCTGCTTAACATCAGGCAGGTTAGTGGCCAAACACTTGCTCATTATTACTGTCATCGTATTTTCGCAGACTTCAAGAGAAGACCATTTTGATACATTAATAACATATAACACCACTTAAACTAAAACTTTTTGAGAACAGAACGGAAAAAATGGACTGAAAATGTATGGCGTTCAAGATTTAGGCGTTCTATTTCTTCTATGTTCTTTGTCACTTAATATCTCTCCAACCCTAAAAGATTGATAATGTATTCATATGAGTTTTAACCTTAGGGTGGTATACCACTTTCTTGACCAACCGTACTTCATTGTCCATCAATAAAAATCCACCCCATAATCATACATCGATACGAAACGCCGAGCTCCTCGAAACCGACCCAATTTCTTTTGCAAACCATACTGATTCGATCAGTGAAATTGCCTAACACGCGCGCCCAATCGAATAACGACCTTATAACGATCAGCTATAAAGTGCAATACGAACCGTCCACGTGTCGATACACTGGCACAATTTGAACTTTGGCCTTCATCACAAGTTGAAATTGTTCTATTAATAGATGGAATCAATTGAAGTAGGTAATTATGAGCTGATGTTGACCACTTTTCTTCCTGACATGAGCGATATCTAGGAATAGAAGTCGTAATAAGTATCTGCTTATGGCTGATATTGTGCTATTTTCAGAAACCGTTTCGAGTACTTATCAACGTTGAGTTATTTGCGTTTTGCTGCTATTTAGAGCCCTCAGATACAGTAGTGTTATGGACCGACTGAGCGAAACACTTCCGGCATATTCTTAATTTTCTTAATACGTCAATCTATAGGTTGAATTTGACACCTGATGTACGTGAAAATATTGATTACCCGGCAATGGGGAAACATAAAAGCCAATTTTAATAAATTGAATTGAATTGGCAATGGGGAATTCTCTTTGGCGTTTTTCTGACAGATTTTCGGATGGAGAACTGAACTTTTTTATCACTATGAGCAAGCGTTTGATCACCATCCTGCCTGATGTTAAGCAGCGATGTGGTCTACGATGGAGCACACTTGTTCAGAAGGTACCTATTCACCCGCGACTCGAAGACCTTCAGACTGTACTGCGCAGGAAACACAGACTCCGGCAAGTCGTTCCACATCCTGGCGGTCGCACTATGAAAGTGGACGCAAACCGTTTGGTTCGCGTGAATGGCAAATCCACCTGGTGGGATGACGTCTTGCCGTTCTCCTGGTTGTCCTATTGTAAAAACGCGATGGGGGTATTAGGTTATGCAACTCCGTAGCATACTCTCCGAAATGCACCCGATAGAAAACAGATAGGCTCGCAACTGTCATACATTCCAAACAAAGTTTGACAGTAATGACACTTCTCCGCCCGAAAATATGTCAGAAAAACGTCAAAGAAAATTCCCCGTTATAAATAAACGTACTCGATTCCTCAGCAAACATAATTTGTACTGCCTCTGTTAGGATGTTGATGACACTTTAGTGACTCAGAGTTTGCCTTTTTACGCCGTGTTATTGGAAGTAATACAGCTACCAGGTTGTGTGAATAAAACTGAATGTTGGCCGATTCTCAGACTTACCCGAAATGCACAAAAAAAAACAAAATAGCTTTAAACAGTCTCCTCGCTATGTTTGCGATCCATGTCGACCCCGTATATGTTAATCATTGCTGTCAGCTTTAAGTCAACCGCAAAGAAACATGTAATTTTTATTATTATTTAAAGAAAAATAGAACCGATTATAACCAGTATTTTTTTTACAGATTTGGGGTTGTCTCGTTAATGCTATTATTGGAACTTAACTAAATTAAAAAACGAAAAACACCAATAAAAAACGACGAACTGTAAACCTCCTTCTTCTTCGTGGTCGTTTTTTTTCACTTCACCGCATTGTCGCCATAGTAAAAGTTGTTCATATTGACGAGCCCAACAACGTTTCTAAGACCATAGCTCGGGGTCCTTTTACTCGTGGTATAACATTCTCGTATCGCGGTGTTTGTTACCAAACCCCACCAAAACACCTGAGCCAATTTTTTACCGACTACAATGGCAGAAGGAGGACGTTTACAATACGTCGTTTTCTTTCCATAAGCGGTTGAAAGCTATTAACTTGGCCCACTGTGAGATCGATATAAGAGCAGACCAAGCAGACTGCAAAAAATATGTATGTGGTCAATTGAGCCCGCGGGCTCCGATTATGTGGGCTAAGTTGACCCTGGTATCGTCATTTGCTTAGCAAGTGCCTCTGTCTAACCGTCTTTAAGATTAAAAGCCGTGAAGTGTATTTTTTTTTAATCATTTCAATTATACCTGTAAGTAATTACTACATAAAGTATAGAGGAAAGGTCGTCCAAGGTTCCGGGTTTCAAACTGCGCCGTGTAGGTCAGTTACTGTTATTACTACTTGTGACTTAATTGTCTTTAATAATGACTTTTATTTTATTATTTCTAAACTATTATTACACGTAGTCAAGGACTGTCGGAGTGATATCTTACGACTCTTTTTAAGTGACTCAAAAACGAAGGAGATTTTAATATAAAAAATACCGTTTTTTTATTTTGTTGCCTCAAAACTTTGGTCTGGATGAACAGATTTGGACGATTCTTTTTTTTTCTTTAAAGCTGCTTCCCGTTTGGTCCCATAGTTGTATAAATAAATGAACTTCACGCCTTTTAATCCAAAAGCGGGGTAGGCAGAGCATTTGCTAAGCAAATGCCCACAGTTCACCAAGCCTATTCAACCCAAAGTGACAGCCATCGCCGATATGGGGTTCCCACACCTTGTGGTGTACAGGTTTCATCACGTAAGTAGATGTCCTTCTCCTTACGAGCGTTGGTTGCGTTGTGGTAGGCTTTGAAAAAGAGTAGTCCGACTCGAACGCGCGACCTCCCGATTGCAAGTCAAGTATCCGACCAACTGGACCACAGACGCTCTAATAGTTATAGGAAGAATAAATAGAACAAAGACTTGAAGGCACAGGCTGTTTTCCTAGAGATCTCCCAGGCCTTTGATAGAGTTCGTTAGATTTCCATCTCTGTCCTTCCTTGTAAGCTTTGGTTATTACTCTAAGATTTGAGCATACTTTTGATAGACAGTTCGGCAGACGTTCCCGGCAATGTTAAGTGGTTCAAGAGGTTATCTTATCATTACTGTGAACTCAAGAATAGCGTTTCGCTGATAATTGCCCGCTTCAAATACGTATTCGTAATGATGACGTAGTGATGCTGCGTTCACACGGTCTAAGTTCTGAGAACCCAACTTCGTTGAGTTCAATGAGGGATTCAGTACAAATTTGGATACCTCCAGATCGCTCGTGACCATGAAATTGTGTCGATACATCGAACAAAACGAAAAAGGTAGGCTCGAGCTTGTCTTTGACGCGCAGAAATACCCGGTAAAAATATTTAAATAATGACGTCTGTTGTCACTAGTTTCGTGTAAATTCATTCGTTTTAATGACGTAACACCAATCACGACACAGAACAAGCTGCCATTGGTGCCGAAAACGAATGCATAGGCACGAAACGAACGGACTTTTCCTTATTGTTCTAACCCAATGATATCTACGGTACTAGCGTACTAGATAGGGCGTCCCATACAAGGAGATGATCAGTTAACTTGCAATATCAAGACGCCACGCGTACTATCTAATTTGTTCCCCGTTGGACTTTTCATATTGGTTATTGTACTTTTTTATTGCATTTTTTGTGTATTAAAATAAATAATGTGTCATGACACCTCGATTGTAGTCAAGAAAAGTGGAACTATTTTGTCACAGGCAATGTCTTGTCTACATATTTAGGTCTAATCCCACAGATTCTTGGCCGACAATACAACATACTTCATTATTTGAAATTCAGTAAATGACCGATTTTATTTCCTACACTTGTCATTAATGACATTTTTAAAAAAGAGTGTGCTACATTAATTATATGATGATTCACTGACGTCTGTCAAATGAATGCCGACAAATAATCAATATGATATTTATCTACTTGTGTCGTGCAAACACAGCATATTGTCATTACTGAACGGAAATGAGCTAGGTCGATGTATTGTGATTAGGGACACTTATACTTTTAGCGGAAGAAATAAGAATAATTTTCAATGATAAAAATTATTGCGTTCAATTTTTTACTACCTATAAGTCGATTATTTTCGTTAGTTGCAAACTATTTACAGTTACAGTTTCCACGTATAGTCGGCCATTGCTAAATACCTACTAATTGTATCACTTGTATAGATACATAGTATAAATCGATGTGTATGCTACTATACTTTAAAGTAGTTTTATAATATGTATCTATATTACCTGTATTAATTTATATTGAATTATGTTAAATGTGTAAAAACCGTACCTTGTATAGTTCGTGCATTTCATGAATGCGTGCGGGCCTTAGATGTGTGAGTCGTATATGGACACGCTAGTTGACAGTTCAAACGGCCAAAACTGCCACACACATATCTAAGGCCCGCGCGTATTCATGAAATACACGAACTATACCAATATGTTTTGTAAATTTAATAATACTAACCCACACTTATGTTCTCCCACGTTGGGAGGTTGACTGGTAGAGAATACTTTAGTATTAAGTCCATCCACAATGGATGGACTTTTAGTATTGAATAAACAAACGGAGTCGTCTCTCGCAGTCTGTCTATATGTGCATACCCAACGGATTTTGAAGCCGAGTGATGAAGGCCATTAGGTACAATACATGTGTTTGTCACCACCCCAGCTCAACACTTCCCGTCGTGGGGGTACTAAGAGGCGGCTGAGGGAACTCTCCAGAGGGCGGGCAGCAGCGTTCTCTGCGAGTCAAACCATAACACCATTGCGATCACCAACTCTCCAGCAAAGCGTGGCGATTATTGGCATTTCCCCCCAATTGATTATGGAAATGATTGGGGAAGGCCCTCGTCTAACAGTGGACGTCATGTAGCTGATGATGATGAAGGGATTTTGATGCGCTTTTTAAACGGCTTCAATAAAGGTATCTTTGTCAATTCAATCGTATTGCTTTTATATGTTTGTTCGCGGATAACTTCGTCTTTTTTTAATCGATTTTGATGAATCTTCAAAATCTATTTCAAAGATGCTCCCGCGATAAGGAAGTCGGGATTTGATGATAGCATGCGCGATAAATCGAGGTGAACTTTAATAAAACGTATGGGCGGGCGGCTAGTACTTGCTTGAAGTCGGATCCATTTTCTTTAGTGAATAGAGTGATTCTTGAGGAAGCTCTTCATTTTTGGTGCAAAAATGTGTCAATCTTCCTTTAGAATGGAACTGCTCTCTCGGAACTCGTCTCCCGGTTCTAAGCTACCTCCCCAACAATTTTCAACCAAATCCGTTCAGCCGTTCTTGAGTTATAAATGGAGTAACTAACACGACTTTCTTTTATATATATATAGATAATAAGGTGATTGCATCATAGCTCTAAAACGGTTTATTCCCAGTTGTTCACGTATCAGTTCATTTGTGAGCGTCAGGATGGCTGGACAAAACTGTGTAACTTTTCCTTTAGAATAGAACTGTTAGGCCTTATTTAAGGAGGCGCTATAGTTTGTATTACATACTGAAACTACGCGAATGAAATCGCGGGGCGTCCACTAGTTAATAATATTACTGTTCAAGCTCATTCTCCTCAACGCTTTGTCACCTACCTGCAGCGATACAGCATGAATGAAGGCTTATCAGGGCTTATCTACTCTACGGGCGGACGTAGCCGCTGTGACGTCATCGAGCCTCGTGGCTACACTTTGTCCACACACACTGCTGTGATCAACATCGTCTCAATATTGTCCCGTTGCCAGCAAAAGCAGACAAGTGTTATTTAATTATTTTTTTTAAATAAACTTCACGCCTTTAAATCCCAAAGCGGAGTAGGCGGAGGCATGTACTGAGCAAATGCCTAATTTACTTTAAAGAAAAAACCGAAGGTCATTGTATGAATGTAGATGAAGCGAAAGGGGTATGTTAGGAGCGTGACAAATGGAGATCTGTATAGTCTCTGCCGACCCTTCTGGGAGATAGGCGTGAAGTGTATGTATGTAAAAATGAACCAACTTTATCCAGGAAAATATTGAAACTTTTGAGGTGTTTGCATCGAAGCCACATTCTCAGAACTGAACCAAATTTAAATGCAATAAAGATATTGAGTATAAATGGGACCATAAAGTAAGCACCAGCTTTCATACAAAAAAAGTATCGTCGTAATCGGTTCACCCAGTCGAAAGATCACAGAGACATGACGTACACTACTAGACGAGGGCCTCCCCGAATGATTTCCATGATAATTTGGGGGAAATGCCAATAATCGCCACGCTTGGCACGTGGGTTGGCGATCGCAGTGATCATCATCATCATCATCAGCCCATACTTGTCCACTGATGGACATAGGCCTCTCCAATTGCACGCCACTGTGATCTGTCCTCGGCTTCTCGCATCCAGCTTCTGCCAGCAATCTTGCGTATATCATCAGTCCACCTTGCCTGACGGCGTCCTACACTCCGTTTGGCGAGACGCGGTCTCCATTCGAGAACTCGTTTTCCCCAACGGTCATCGGTTCTACGGCTAAGATGATCGCAGTGGTGTTGTGCTTTAACTCACAGAGAGCGCTTCTGCCCGTCCTCTGGAGAGTTCCCCTCGGTCGCCTCACACAGACCCTCACGACGGAAAATGTTGGACTGGGGTGGTGACACATGTATACTCGCCGTCATCACACGACTCAAAAGACATCAGGTATCATACATAAAATCATCAAACACAAATCAATTTTTACGATCGATCATTGGCCGATGGCATTTGTTTAACTAACCACAGTTAGAGCTAATAAACTTTGATATGATTGTATTGTCAAGTTGACCACGGTTTAACACATTGGCGGACAGTAAAAAGACACAATAGATTTTTTATTGTTATGACGGCGTTCACAGTCCGAGAAAGAGTTGAAACACCAGCCCCCGTACCATGAGATCTTAGTAATATTGTCCAGGCTTGAGTGACAGGGATAGCGCTAGATGAGTGGTAAACCGCTGTCTCTGTCGCGTAAACATGTTCGGTATTTTAAGGTCTCATGGTACCGGCCCAAGAGAAATTGAAGAATTGGAACTTACTTTATTTGGCCTATTTTAAGACGTAATTAATTATGTTTATTTAAAGTGATAAACGGTTAACTGGAAGTACACATCATTCATAAATGTCATTATGCAATAGTTACTAATAACTACAGCAATTAGTATATGCCACTTTTAATCCCAATGTAGAACTGGGGTAAGCAAATCACTCGTCAAACAATGAAGAAATTTGTTTTAACGACATCTTTGACAATAGCAGTCAACTGGCTGACCCAGCAAACGTTGTTTTGCCAATACCTATACATTGTTAACAGTGTTTCTCTGCTATTATGTGTATAAACCTCCTATTTAATAATTTTTACAAAAAAAAAGTATTTAAGTAAGTATATTTTCGTTGTCTGATTTCCATAACACAAGTGCTTAGCTACTTAACATGGGATGAAGGCAATGTGTGTGTTGTTGTAAAATATTTATTTATTTATTATTATTTATGAAAACCAGGAATTAGTCTATCTATTAAGGAAACCGCAAGAATTTTTTTTTGAATTGGGTAGTTTGAAAGATCTAAGCATACATAGGGAAAGCCAGCGGAAGGCGACTTTGTTTTATACACACATCAAAAGAGAACATTTTTAGCTCTAAAAAAGTCCAATTTATTTAAATCAAATCTAATCTTCTGGATTGGTCTCCTACCTAATTCCCCATGCCTGCCTGCCTGCTCTCAATGACTTATCACCACATTTTGAATAAATTATGAATGAATTTAGTTTTTGTAAAATATGGGAAATTTAACCAATTTTAAAATGTACTAAACACTTTTGATGTGTGTACTATGTATTGTTATTTTACATTTGTAAAGTACTGTTTAGAACGTGCAATGGGCTTGGTTTGAATCTGGTTTACCACGCTAATGTTGACACTTATTATGAATGTCATTAGACAATAATTTGACACAGGAAGTGACAGCAAAATTGGTCGTATCGGTCCTATGGACCTCAGACCAAACACACCTAGACATAGGCAGACATTAGACGCTCATGCAAGCGTCATTCAATTCCATCAGTCATGATTTATGGAATGACTACTAATACTAATTCAAACATCATTCACTATATTAGACGATAGGAAATCCGTCAATCACAATCATGACTGTGGTAAAACTGAGATCAAAAACGCAATTATTGTGTTATGTGGTGGATTTAGTGTAATAATGTGCTGGTGATGAAAAATAATGTAGTGAGAGTGAGAAGTAAAGGAGAGGACTCCTATTTGATCAATTTGTTATTCCCGTATAAAGTTCCACGCAGCATTGAAATGTGATGGTCCACTCTCACATTTTAATGTGTTATTGACACGACTTTGACTATTGACTATACTATAACTTGAACACGAAGAGAACTACATTGTTTGTGGCAGAATTGTCGGCTTTAAAGCTGAACATAAGAGCCAAGAAAGGAAAAAAAAAATGTCTGCCTTACAAGCCGCGTACCACAGTCAGTCTTTCTCTTTTCCACCAAAATGTATGGAAAATGATGTACTTCTGAATCCAAACTGTCACTTTTTCTACTAATTTGACAGTTCGGACGGGCCCGTTGGTGTAGTGGTCAGCATGTCTGCCTTTGCTCCATAGGGCCGTGGGTTCGATTCCCACCGCTGGCAGGTATTTAAGTGATGAGCTTTTAAGTACTTGTTGGATGTGTCTAGGTGTTTTATTTATATAAGTATGTATTTAAAAGAAAAAAAAAGTAAGATTCAAAAGTTAAGTATATTTCGTTTTCTGATTTCGATAACACAAGTGCTTTAGCTACTTAACATGGGATGAAGGCGATGTGTGTGTTGTTGTAAATTATTTATTATTATTATATAGATTTACCAAGCTCAGCTTGAATTATGAACAAGTGTTTGACCACCATCCTGGATGATGTTAAGCAGCAATGTGGTCTACGATGGAGCACACTTGTTCATTAGGTAACTATTCTCTTGTATGTCAAATTCGGATTAACCAGTCTCAGTAGACCTGTAATAACTTCGGTATAATTCACAACGCGTTTATTGGTAGAATGGTAAAAGTTTAAACCGGGTACAGTTTTATTATAGTAAGGTATAGGTAGATTTGTACTAGTGTAACAATTTTTTAATGTTTGTTTTCCTTTCATAATTGTCGTGTTTTAATTTCTATTTTGTTTTTTGTTTTTTTTTTGTTTTATCCTGGCACACCCATCGGTCTTCCCATTACTGGTGAAAATGGTTTAGCATTAAGTCCGCTATGTGTACTTTTTTGTGCATTAAAGTGTTTAAATAATAAATATTACAGCGCGTACACAGGTAAATCTGTTTCGAAACGTCGTCGCGTAAACAACGAAGGTAAACTGAATTCTTATCTTTTGGTTAATTTCACGCCGTAATACCCGGGATTTATTAAACATTTAATAAAAAAAAATAATCAATAACTTCTTATCCGCGATCAAACATAAAAAGCATACGGACCCCAAGGAAAAAGAATTTCATCTCCACATTGCTTTTCCCCGTATTGTCGCCATAATAAAAGTTGTTCATATTGACAAGCCCAACAACGTTTTTTAAGACCATTACTCGGGGCCTTTATTCACTCTGTATACAGGGTTATTGGTTAAGTCGATCTAACCTCGAGTAGACATCGTTTCTGACCGATTTTATTATGAGACCCCCTAGCATTAACTCAACCCTATTCTGGCTATTCCACGTCTAAATTTTTTAATTAAAAGACCACATTTTTTTTACATTTAAACCACCTATCATCTATAATGATTATTACAGATTTTTTGTACAACTTTTACTACACACCTTAGCTTTTTCACCACTACTTGGGTTGACTGGTACAAAATGCAAATAGCATTAAGTCCGCCATTTGTTAAAAGTGTGCAGTAAAGATTTTTAAAACAAACAAAACAAACCATTTGACTGAGTCAGGATGCCGTAACAACTATCCATGCCGGTCGACAGTGACGTGCACACCATATAGGCAAAAAGACACTGCCTACCTCAGTATTTTGGCTAACCGACCTAATAATGGAGTTATTATTAGATCTTTTTTTGTTGTACTCGCGAAATAGGCTAACAAAGGTCTTGTGTTTTGTGGGTGATTAGATAGGTACCTATATTTCGTAAAGACAAGTTACCTATACATAGGGGATTACTTATCCTTGGGGATTACTGCCTACCTTGTCGTAAAAGCCAGTGCACGCCACTACCGGTCGACAGCAACAAGCGATCGTGGAGAAGACCTAGTTATCCGCCGCCGCAGTCGTCTCAGAGCAAGTTCAATACCCTAACTGGAATACCGGATTGTAAATAGCCATAGGTATAGGTACAATATTCAAATATACTGTTATACTGGTCTAGGCCAGGGTTATCGTGCATTATTTATGCGGAAAGTAAATCTGAGACGCATTCATAACACAAGGCAAGGTGACATTCTGTAGATTCTATGAAAAAAAATGGGTCTTCTGCATTGTTACTTTGGTATCATGTAATACAGTTCTCTTTCATAAAGGCCATTCAAAGATAAGCCTATTCACTCACTCTGCCGTCCATTAACTAAAACGTCACTAAGCGCCATAAGGTCGATTTTCACTTTTTAATGCCATCGTAATAAAAAAAAAGCTCTATTTTTCCGTCTAAGAAAGATTTCTCTACTATTTATAGTTTTTAAAATAAAAAAATATTATTTGCCGTTAAGTATTTTGCAATACTTAAATGCCGCTAAGTCTTATTACTAAGCTAAATGGCGACTAGGCGAAATTAACGGCATTTAGGAAATTTTATTTTAACATTAAAATGCCATTATTTAAACAAACTACACAAGAAAGAGAGTAAAATTCTTTAACCACACTATAGTGCCGGAGGTATACTACACTAAAGTGCAAAAAACACGACTTTTTACATATTCAAAACTGCCACCATTATATTATGCAATGATATCTATCTTTCGATACCTCAAACTCTTCAAACTGACTCGTAGTTTCCAAGTAGTAACAATAAAAAAAATAGTGTTTCGGCCATAACTCAAAACTTACTTTTCGCTCATAGTGGCCATTTTAGTTAACGGACGGCAGCACTATTCATCGATCATTTCAGAACATTTCTTTTTATTGTCATAAGTTTTCTTGACTCCATTCGGCCCCTGTTGCAGTGGTAAGCACGTCTGCCCCTCTATTCTGTAAGCTCGTGGGTTCCATTCCCACCGCTAACCTATGTAGGTGATGAGCTTTTAAGTACTTGCTGGATGTATCTGGGTGTTTTATTAATACAAGAAAGTATTTAAAAAAATGTATTTAAGTAAGTATATTTCGTTGTCTTAATTTCATAACACAAGTGCTTTAGCTACTTAACATGGAATGAAGGCAATGTGTGTGTTGTTGTAAAATATTTGTTACTATTTATGGAGAATTCGCTACAGAGTTTCTGGATAAACTAATATTCCCATCGCGCTTTTACAATATGACAACCAGGAGACAGGAAAAACGGCATCCATACAAGGTGAACCAAACGGTGTGCGCCTACTTTAATAGTGCGAACCGTCAGGATGTGGAATGACTTGCGGGCTCTGTGTTTCCTGGGCAGTATAGTCTGGAGGTTTTCAAGTCACGGATAAATAGGTACCTAATGAACGAGTGTGCGCCATCGTAAATCACATCTTTGATTAACGTCAGAATGGTGGTCAAACGCTTGTACAAAAATTTAAA
>SJJU01072526.1:0-14544 GCA_012932125.1 Conopomorpha cramerella
CAAAACGGTTGTTGGAGATGATAACTTCTCCCTAAACGTATTCATTTATAGTCCAAAAATACTTTATATTGGTGTTATTCAGATAAAACTATCTGAGATCTGAATAGAGTATATCCAAGCTTAACTCGTCTACAACAAACCATTCCCCAGTATTTTTAACTCGAAACCTCCCGGAGCGAATTTCACTGTTCTCTTTTCGGATGACAAGTACCTAGTGCAGCAAACTGTCTGTTGTTTTTTTTCATTCACTCTCCTCTACACTGTCATTTTTCCCGCACACCAGCCAGTCACCGGTTCTGTGTAGTTGTTTTTTTTTTATTTCAATTTTATTTTTAACGTCTCTTGCTGTGTGACCTTTTTGGTGGGAGCTTTTCTCTGTGTTCTGTGCCTTTTTTATATTTTACTAATTCTGCCGCTTCTGGTTCAAACGCGGTCGGAAATCGTGTTAATTCACAAACCTTTGTTAAAAAATGCAAAACGTTTGTACAGGAGCAAAAATGTCATTAATTTTTCAATGTTGGTATGAGTAATAAATACGAAATGAGGCGCGGGACCCGCGTTCCGGGTACCTTTTATTCGGATTAGTGGGTTGTTTGCCTGCAAAAACCCTAAGGATGTTGACGTTAGCAAAATGTCATTAAAAGTAATCAGTTTATTCGGTATATTTGGGGTCCAGAGGTAAGTTGAGTTAATGTTCAGGTATGCCTTTATGTAAGTATACGGTTAATTTTCTCTGTCTCGAAAAGCTTATAAAAGCGTGTATGAGCGTGTAAGTGTTCGTGTGTTTAAAAAAAAAAAAAAATACACTTCACGCCTTTAATCCCAAAGAGGGGTAGGCAGAGGCACTTGCTAAAGCAAGTACCCACGGTTAACCAAGCGTATTTAACCCAACGTGACAGGGGGTGAGCCCATCGCCGTTATAGGGTTCACACACCTTGTGGTGTGCGGGTTTCATCACGATGTTGTCCTTCACGTACGAGCGTTGCGTTGCGTACATAGGCTCTGAAAAAGAGTCCCATTGGTACACGCCCAGTAGCCGGACTCGAACCCGGGACCTCCCGGTTACAAGTCAAGTGTCCGACCAACTGGACCACAGACGCAAATTAAAATTAAACAAGTGACAGTGAACAAAGAGTAAATAGCATTTTCGTATGTATAGATAAATGTACGAAATACGTACATGTGTAGGTTTTTATTAAAAAAGAAAAAATGCAACGTAGCTCTATCTATCTACACCGCATTTTTTTTGTCCTGACATTGGCTGGGTACGAACGAGTACCTATTGCAAAAGGTTCTAGGTTATCCAGGGTTACCGGGATTTTTTCACGTCAAAGATTTAGTTAGCTCTGTAGTTTCAGTTTTGGAATATGCTGCGAAAAATGTTTTTATAATTCGATCTGCGATAAAGTGAACCCAATTTTAATTAAGTATATTATATATACTCAGAACTGCCCTTCTAACAGTAACAAAAACCTTCTAACTGTAACAAAAATGAGAACTGCGAAAATTGCATGAACTGTACGAATGAAGTATTTACATCATCATCAGCCCATACTTGTCCACTGCTGGACATAGGCCTCTCCAATCACACGCCACTGTGATCTGTTTTCGGCTTCTAGCATCCAGCTTCTGCTAGCCATCTTGCGTATATCATCAGTTCACCTTGCCTGAGGGCGTCCTTACATCATTTATCTTTATATTTAAGCCACTTCAAAATAGTAGTATTTCTCAATCCGGCAATATAAATGTTATTTTAAGCTTGATCGTCGATTATGAACCGATGTTGATGATTTTTTTTAATGGAAACATGATATTTTAAAGGTGGTGACATGATAAGGACGTCAGGGTTTGATGATGGAAGATCCGATGAATAGAGCGGAACTTTAAAAAAATATAGAGACGGGCGATTAGAACAAGACGACGTCGGTTCTTTTTTCTTGAAAAATTAAAAATGTAAACAAATACTTTTGACGAGGTGGGAAAGTGGAGATCATGGCGTCTGGAAGGGAAATTCCCATTTGTTGTATAAAACATAATGTCATTGAGCAACATTAGTCTGTTCATGGTTTTCATATTATAAGAAATGTGGGACAGAGAAACTTGTTTTACATACCTCTAAAATTGAAATTACCCGTCTGGGCAACCAATTTTTTTTAAAACAGGCAATTTTTTATTGACAGGGAATTTGATTTTTTCTTGAACTCTTTTAAATTCGATGGGACTGTTGTAGCTTTCGACTGGAGCCCTAGCGGGAAGAGGACACGGAGAAGACCAGCGGTAAATTATAACCTTTGTAGGGAATTTATATTCTTGTTCAGCTATTGTTCTGCAGTGGACAAATTTGGGCTGATGATGATGATGATGATTGTCCACTGTTGGGCACATACGTTTCTGCTTCATCATAATTCTGAATGGTTCAACGAGCTGAATTTTCAGTGTTGATGTCATGGAACCATCGAGCTGGTTTTTGTGGCCTAAATTGTTTACATTACCTCTGGCTCCCGGAAATGCGGGTTTTCACACGAGTACTTTGCATACTCATTAAGCGAACCACAATATTCCTCATACCCTACTTGTTAGAGCTTTCCGAGCGGAAGCCCGGCTACGCTACTTTATTCTCATTAAAAAAAAAAACACTTACTAAAAACGTCGCACAGAATGCTACCGCTGTACCGGCGATAACGTTGCTCTTTTCATTTTTCACCAAATTTTCAAGGCTTAAAATAAAAGTGGATATGAGAACGTAGGTAGCTTATCTTCTCCTCTGTGGCTGACGTCAGCAATTTATATTTGCAGATTGTTTAAAAAAAATAAACACAATTAAATTCATGGCACACGGTAAAAAAATCTAGGTGATGTAAATGAAATGGGGTCGTTTCGTAGATGTTGACACAGTATCATCATAATTTGAAAGATATATAACCGAATTAAACCAGTGAATAAATATCGAAACGCACTGGTAGCCTCAGCGATTTTAACTATCGGTTTTCTTATTACCACCTTTCGAAATATTATTACTTAATCTTTTCTAAAGACAAAAAAAGGAATCATCAAAATCGTTATATCGTCGTTTAATATTATACGTATATATATTTAAAATTTACATACGTTATCAGCGAAATAACATAAAAAAACATTTTTAACATGGTAGGACCTCCTCCCTTTTTGAAGTCAGTTAAAACAGCGGTGCAATTACTTGACGATTTAGGTATTTTTGTCTGATTGAAGCCTGATTAGATTGATGAGGAAAGTGGTGAGTTGGAACGTACTATATGATTTTTATCAAAAAAAAAAAAAATACACTTCACGCCTTTAATCCCAAAGCGGGGTAGGCAAAGGCACTTGCCCAGAATGCACACAGTTCACCAAGCGGTATTTTAACCAATGTGCGGGGGTGAGCCCATCGCGTTAAGGTTCACACACCTGTGGTGTGGCGGGTGTCAATCACGTGTTGTCCTTCACACGTGGCGAAGCGTTGCGTTGCGTACCTAGGCTCTGAAAAAGAGTCCCATTGGTACACGTCCAGTAGTTGGACTCGAACCCGCGACCTCCCGATCACAAGTCAAGTTTCCGACCAACTGGACTACAGACGCTCTCATCAATCATTTATCAGTTTTTAATGCATTAGTTGTACGCTCTCCGGAGACCTTACCCGCAATTTGTTGCGTTTCCGTGGGAATTTCGAGGCAAACCATAGCCTATGTTAATCCAGGATGTCCCCTGACTGGCCAAATTTTGTCAAAATTACTCCAGACGTGAAGTGAAAACGTGAAGAACTGACAAACTTACACACTAACAAAATTAGCGTAATATGGTGATGATATCTTCACTTAATTTTATTTATAAGATTAATATGGTTGACCGTTAGTGGCGTTGGTTAGATAGATAACAATACTAACAGCTCTACCAACGGGTATAGCAAGTTTGATTGACTTATAACTTTGCGGAGTACTGAGACGGTTTGCAAATCCTCAACTAGTTTAATCCATGTCACTTCTTGAACAGCTGTCCTACTGTCCTAGTGTCTCCACAGTTGAGATGGTGACGTATTGTACACAGTTTTCTGCAGTCAGTTTATGCCTATTCATTTATCCGATTTTAACACATGTCTGTGAAATATGTACTTAATGCCACCTGCCTACTTAGTGGCGTGCACACCATATAGGAAAAAAGACACTGCCTACCTTAGTATTTTGGCTTCCCGACCTAATAATAGAGTTATTGCTAGATATTTTTTTGTTGTACTCACGACATAGGCTAACGAAGGTCCTGTGGTTTGTGGGTGAGTAGATAGGTAGGTACCTGTGTTTCGTAAAGACAAGTTACCTATACATAGGTGTCAATCATTGGGGATTACTGCCTACCTTGTCGTAATAGCCAGTGCACGCCACTGCTACCTGCACCATATCTATCAAAATTTGAATATTTTGCTGACACACACAGTTAATAAAGAAAACACACATAGGTACCTCACAACCGTTTGCCAGAGGATTAGGCAGATATCATCGACCTCCACTTGTCACAAATCTTAAATCTGTGTCTCCCCCTTACACCTGCTTACATATCTTCGTTTACATACTGGCCTATTTCGGGTACTCAGTTCCTTAAGGACATCGCGAATCTAATAATTATTATTTAATTTAAATTATCTCCATCGTAGACCACATCGCTGCGTGCATCAGGCAGGATGGTGGTCAAATGCTTGTTCACTGTTTTAAAAAAAAACTAAAATTGTCACTGCGCCGATGAGTTCACACAAAGCGCATTAACAAGAATAAAATATTTTAACCATGGCGCAACCTTTATTTTAAAGAAATAAAACACAATTTTGTTATTATTTATTATATTAATTTTGTATGAAAAGATGTATGAATGTAGATGAAGCGAAAAGGGGTATGTCAGGATCGTGACAAATGGAGATCTGTAGTCTCTGCCTACCCCTCTGGGAGACAGGCGTGAAGTGTATGTATGTATGTATGTATATTTGTTATTAACAAGCATTGAATCACCATCCTCTCTGATGTTAAGCAGCGATGTGGTCTACGAAGGAACACAATATGTCTTGTTTATTAGGTCTTTAACTATCACTAACAAAGTAAGTCTATCTAGTACCTACTGCAGTTTTTTTTGTATTACCATTCTGTGGATTTTGAACGGTGATTAATGAAGAGTACCAAAATCTTTGTAATTACTTACTTATTGAAGTGAAGCAAGACTTTTTAAAAGCACGTTAGAAATTTTGGCGTTTCAAATTCTTTTCCGTTTTTTTAACCGTTTTCACAGTTTAGCACTTTTCTATTTGGTGAAAGCGTCAGCGACAAGAGACTTTTCATGTTACCGCCAATGGCTCGCCTTTGTGGAGGTGTCGAGGTGACGCCGGGCAAAAAAAAAAAAAACTAAAAAGTAAAGGGATCTTTTTAAAACCACCTCTTTGCAAAACTCTCTGTATTTTTTTCAACTTTTTTATTTGCTAATTCTTGTTTCTTTTCACAACCGGAGTAAGTAATTAACACAACAGCTAGACAAATTACTAAGCTGTCTCATAAAGGATTCATTTCGGTAAAATCTAAATTCGCACTCCATTCTGACAACACTTTTATGTTCAGAGGATCCACTTTAAAATATAAAGTAATTAACATAAAAGTGTTATTGTACTTATGAATATGCTGTTGAATATTAAGTAAGATAACCCTTTGATGGATTAAATGTATTCAAGACCATAGCTTTCTATGCCTATTAGTGCATATACACACTATATAATAAATACACTTCACGCCTTTTAATCCCAAGGCGGGGTAGGCAAAGGCATTTTATTTTTGGCTAAGCAAGGGCCCACACCACACCTTGTGGTGTGCGGGTTTCATAACGATGTTGTCCTTTACCGTACGAGCGTTGCGTTGCGTATATAGGCTCTGAGTCCCATTGGTACACGTCCAGTAGCCGGATACGAACCTGCCACTTCCCGGTTACAAGTGAGAGAGTGTGTGTGAGAAAGAGAAATAAGTTTATTTGTACCAAAAAACAAATTTTAAAAGAAAGAAATTATCATAAAAATAAAAAAAAACAGAAACAAAGATAAACACAGAAATCAACATATAACACTAAATTAAATCTAACTAAACTAATAAATCTACTAAAAAAATCAACGATATACACAACAAAACACAGAAATAAACTAATTAAATTAACAAGTTTTTGGCTGCAAAAAGGCAGATGGCATTATGCTGGAGTTCGCACCGACAACACTGATTTTCAGCCAGTGCCAGTCAAGTATCCGACCAACTGTACTACAGACGCTTAGCATATATATGTATCAAGTTAGTTGGTCGTCTAGAAATACGATTTACATACGTCAGGAGTCAAAAAATGGCAATAGACGAAAATAACCTCAATCACCAGTAGACACTAGACACACTGTAGACTACTAGCTACTACTAGACCATACTAGTCTACACGTCAGCATTGAACGAGTGATGAGAGTGCCCTGTGTTTCCAGCTTATTGCTTTAGTTATGTGTACTTTGTTTGGGTGTTTAACCCATATGCACGCTATACTAATAGTTTAATATGTAGGAAATTTATGGAAATAGAGAATAGGGAAGTTCGGAAGGAATTAATAGCCTATTTCTATGGTTAGAAGTTTAATTTACTGTATTGTTTTTTACAAATGCATGCTCGAAATGGGTAGTGTTTCTGTCGATGCTTTTTAAACACAAGACCAACCAGGGGAACGGCATAACGTCATACATACTTTTTTATAACTACACACGCACACTCGTTCATTAGGTACCTATTCACCTGCGACTTGAAGACCAGACGTGCCATGGTGTAATAGGTACCTAATTAACAAGTGTGCTCCATTGTAGACCACATCGCTGCTTAAGATCAGACAGGACGGTGGCCAACACTTGTTCACAGTGTTTTAAAAAAACCCAGTACATTTGGATTTTAGCTAATAATACGCCCTCGAGCAGCGTCTGTGAAAGGGCAGAACGAAATATTTGTATCACAAAATAAGTCAGTACTTATAGTTATAACATTCCAAGGTAATAAATTCGATGCTCCAACACTCCGGTGTTCAATACTATCCAAACGAAATTGAACTTTCGCGTTGCATTGTTCGTTAACAACTTGAGATTGATTTTCGTTTGGAACGCACACAACAATGGTGTCTATGTAAGACCGATGGTATAAATAGGCAGGTCTGTGGTGGATACCGACAATACATCTTTCAAATAAGACAAGTTTTGGTTCAAGTGATATAATTTACATACAGCCCTCGACCCGAGGGTTTCACTTCATCTGCTGAGAGAGATATTAATCATAACATGGGTCGGCTGTAAACAAAGGGCAGTGCCGTATTGTATACTAAATATCTACCGCACTTGCCGAATAAGCTTTGTTATAATAACAAAAATGTAAACAGAATATTGTTGAGAGGCGATAGATTTTACAAGTGGTGGGGGTCCGTAATCTCTGTTTACCCCTCTGGGAAATTATCGTGACGTATAATGTATGTATGTACACATAATAATAAATACATTTCACGGCTTTTAATCCCAAAGCGGGGTAGGCAAAGGCACTTGTTAAGCAAATGCTCACGGTTCACCAAGCGTATTTAATCCAACGTGACAGGGGGTTATAGAGTTCACACACCCTGTGGTGTACGGGTTTCATGACGATGTTGTCCTTCACCGTACGAGCGTTGCGTTGCGTACATAGGCTCTAAAAAAAGAGTCCCATTGGTACAGGTCCGACGGCCTCCTGGTTGCAAGTCAAGTGTCCGACCAACTGGACTACAGACGCTCTCCACAGGTGTATGTATATGTAATATGGATTCACGTCGATATGTAGAAATATTAAGAATTTAGAAAGAAAAATAACAAAGGTTCAACTTTCCAATCACCTCTTGGTTCTGAGCTATCATAAACTATTTACTTGCCCCGTTTCTGTGCTATGCAATATTATTCAAAAAGTGTATGAACAATCAGGTTATACAGAAAATCGAATTTCTAAGATAATTAACAAAATATATATTTACCCGAAATAAATTAATATAATTTAATCAACTGTGAACTACGTGTAAAAGGACCCCGAACAATCCAAGACAACGTGGGAAAATGAAAGAAAAAATCAATCCCCATACAAATTGTCATCACCCGAGGCAAGAAATTGTCTATTTTATATGTACCTAGATGAAAAACTTTTTTGCTGTAGTATCTCTGCATTGTCTAGTAAATGTAAATGTTCATACTGATGAGCCCAAAAACGTTTCTAAGACCATTGCTCGGTGTCCTTTTACACGCAGTAGACTGTACTGTATATTCTAGTTTAATTATCCTACTTACCAATATTATAAGCTCGACAGTTTGAATACATGGTTGATACTCTTTCATAACAATGAAACTTTTCGATATATCGCTTATTTTATTCCCAATTTCCCACGGTAACTGGGTAAACTGTTTACGTGTGAGGTATTAAATTTTACAAAAAAAAATTGACGAGTTTCTGTAGCAATATAATTTATGGGAGCTTTCAGGTAAACTGGACTTGAATCCTGCGACTGTTTTATGTTTCATGAATTTTATGCTGCGGCTGCCGGAAACAGGGCAACCCGCATATAAGCCTGCATCTGAACTGGAAGTGAAACCGTAAAACACTGCTCACGGACAGATTAATAACCTCTGCATTCACAATTTGAATATTTTTCATTTATAACAGATTATTGATATAAATCGTAGTTGATCATTATTGCTGTAAATTGAGCTTCACTAAAGAACGACACACGACCAGTTCCCACGAAAAAATATTAAATTCGGTGTTCATTACTTGTGTCTTCTGAAATTGCTTGTTGTGCATCAAATAAAACGATTAAGAAGTAGTAAGATTATTTGATGCACAATTTACAACAAGTATATTGTGCATCAAATAATCTAAATATAATTTAAACTTCTTCTCCCATTTTTACCCTCTTCATCATCATCATCAGCCACATGACTGTCCACTGCTGGACGAGGGCTCCCTTAGGTAAGGAATTTTGAAAAATCTTTCCTTATCCCACGAAAACAACCCTGTGCAAAATTTCTGGGCTGGGCGTTGATGAGTCAGTGATCAATGCATCAGTCAGGAGTTTCATGTATATAGATAATATATATATATATACTAGCTGTCCCGGCAAACATTTGTTTTGCCATAATAAGTTGCCTTTGTACCCCGTGTATTGGGAGAAATACAACTGGTAGATGCATGAAAAATAGATAGTAGCCCATTCTGAGACCTACTGAATACGCATATAAAATTTGGTGAAAATCGGTAAAGCCGTTTCGGAGGAGTATGGCAACGAAAATTGTGACACGAGAATTTTATATATTAGATAGTCTTTGATTTTTTTCTAGGATGACTATTACTGCCCCTGTCAGCATTCCACACCACCTTGCACATCCGGCTCTTTGTTAAATTGTTTACCCATACCTTCCAATTTCTTTTCTTTCAAAACGTATACGTACTGGCAGGAAAGTAGTACGATAACGCGACCATGTAGTTTTATAAGCGTACAGCAAAACCTCTTTAGTCTCCGGTCGTCAGCATCTGCAACTATGCCCCAGGGAAATCCCGGTTCATTACCGCGTCGCCCGGGAGTGCCGGAGGGCGGCGGCGGCGGCGGTGCTGGACAGACCACGACGTATTTTTGGGTAATGACCCCTACCTTTTGCGAGGTTCAATGAACAATGAATTAATTTGATTTCCTTCAAACGGGTCGTATATTTTTTTAAAAGGAGCATAGTTTTTTCTAAGAAAATTCGAATTGGGAACGTAAGTTTATACACACAGACGCCAGTTACCAACAAATTAGGTTAGGGTCAGATAGCTAGCTATCAAAGATAATAAAAACATAACAGAAGTCCTCCAAGATTCCGACTGCTACTGCTAGTGGGTGATTGCTAAGCCCTCTCGTGCACAAAGCTGAAACAAAAGGGTAGATTTACAGAAATAAGGACATTTCCATAATATCAATTTCAAGAATATTTTGGTGATATTTATTTATTTTGCTCTACCCAGATTGCTTTTACAGAATTTTCACTTTTCAGCAGTTTCTGAATACTAAAACAACGGAGCATATTCGCTACTTATGCTTTGGAATAAAATTGACTTTTATTAGGAACGGATCGCGTTCAATTTGTAAAAGCCGTATGTACCTATGTTCAATTTTGAATCAGATATCTTCAGCAGACTGCGCTGAATTTTTAAAATACACGTTCATTTCGGGTGGCAATGTATGGTTAACTATGAGAAGTTTTCTAAATCGAACATGAAAGCACTTGCAAGATGGCTGTCTAATTATTTTGAATGCACTCTTACAATATGGGTATCAGATTAAAAGCTACATAAAGCGGAATATGGGGCTAAAATAAAAGAAATCTCGGTTTGTACAAATATTTTTACTTTTAATTCATCTCTAAGACACAGGCATCAGGATATTATGTAGGTATGTACCTACCTAGGTATAAAAGGTGTTGGTGTAGATGTGGTACATTCGATTTTTAAAATACCTTTGTTGGTTTGATGAAAAAAAAACATCATTTTTTTATGTTAACGTTGTCCGAGCTTGATCTAAACACTTAAATTGGTAAAACAAGAAATCAGTAAGTAGATGAAGGTACCTCTGTACTGTGTGAGAACTTAACTCTTAAGCTCCCTTAATGCGAATACGGCTACAAGGAGAAAAAACAGAGATAGTGGACAGGGCACCGGCCGCTATGACAACGGTCGCGAGTTGGATTTTTGTCTCCGACTAGCTAGGGTATTGAAACGTATTATGTGCGTCTGGGTATTTTATCTAACTTTGTGTGTATTAAAATGAATGAATGAACACTTTGTTGATTAATTTTCGTATAAGTGGTTGAGCACATCTTAACCTTTCAATAACATGCACACTCTACATAAATTGCCACTACCTCACTCTGACTCGCAACCTTTCCTCCTTGCTGTGGGAGAAGAAAAAAGAAGAAAACCGCACCGCGCATGCGCTCAAGCTATATGAGCTTTAAAAAGTTTGACAGAAAATAATGCTTGAGATTTAAGTAAACTGTATAAGACGTGTGCGTGATATAAAGTTTCCCAAAAGTGCGAAGCACATCGACTCCGTCTCCCCGAACATAATCGGAACCACTGCTGTAAGGTATTTGAAGTATTACAGTCTCTGGCACTCATAGTACCTACTGGGTATCCTAGTTTGGGGTGTGACAAATCTATATTTATTTATTGCTACGCATAGACTTATATATTACATAGCCCTTGTCACAAAATAGGTCTATTTTTATTAACGACATCCGAGCTATTAATACACACTATTTATTTTATGACACTATCAAAAACCACTAATATCAATCTTAAGAAATAAAGTTCAACGGGTGAACAAATTACATTTTACGAGATCCAAAACATGCTTGGCGTTTCCATTGCAAGATATCTGAATTGGAGATGAGAGCATGCTTTCCCTTTAGTAGGAACGAACTCCTTGTATGGCGTGCCCTATCTACTACACTAGTATACCATAGATACAGTTGTTGCTACGTAATAAAGACAACACTCTTATAAGCCCTTATGGAGGATGTATATTGATGGGAAGCGGCACACCTACATTGAAAGTCTCTACGCCCAACTAATGCCCACATCTGGGCTCCTACATTTACACTAAAACATTTCACGGTTTGCAATCTAGAATATAGTATACAAGTCCTTGCCGAATGAAAAATGTTATATTAGATTTGTTGCCGGCACCCGGAGAATGTCGACTAGAAAACTCGTTGAGAACGTCAGTATAAAATTGAATAAGTGGGTTGGTTTCAGAATCTTTTGCGCGCCACACTCCTCCTCCGCCACGTAATCTGAGACGCCCGTCGACGCTGCCATTTTGTGTAATGACGTCATTATCTCTTAAACGGATGTTTCCATCAGTTTTAAGGTTTGTCCGCCATTTTCTACGCGGTTGTCATTAAGCCGGAAAATCTGCGGTCCTAGCATGGAATTGTCGCCGAATCCGCGCGGTAATAGCAAAGTTGCAGAAACGAAATACTCACTTCAGTTTAATGTCGAAATACTTCAATAGTGTAATGGATGAAAAAATCAAACTGCAGTATTTGACTGCATTTTTTTTATAACTCGTGTATTTTATTTATTTGAATGAAACGTAACTTTTCAGAATTCAACAGTAGGTTCATGAGAATCAAACAAGGTTTACGATGTCTATATGTTTGTAGATAAACATATATATAATCACTCCTAGAGAATGTTGCGGTTTGAAAGAAGATGCAGTGACTAAGATTGAAAAGGGCATGCTTCGGTGGTTTGGGCATATGAAGAGAATGGTTGAAAGTCGATTAACGAGAGAGATTTATATGGGTGATGTAATGGGCCGGGTGGGTAGAGGTCGCCCCAGGAGGACATACATTGACCAAATTGGTGATGTCCTGGCGGAAGCGAAAGGGGTATGTCAGAACTTGACAAATGGAGATCTGTAGTCTCTGCCTACCCCTCTGGGAGACAGGCGTGAAGTATATGTATGTATGTATGTACGCTTGTTTCAACGAATCGCAGTGCTTTATATGTCTTGTATCGGAAACATAATCTATTTGTCAACCTAATTTATTGTAAGTTACATTGCATCCCCTTGGGGGAATAAATCTTACAACAGTCAATATAATCCAGTATTTTCATGAGCTCATTTAAATTTTTTTTGGGAGCACTTAGCTAGGGCGAGAAGAGCCTATTTTTCAATATTCCATATTTCTAGACAGTAAAAAAACTATGAAAATTATTTATTGTTGAATACACTACAGAATCCGAAGTAAGTATACATATTTAATTACCAACAGAGCGTATATTTTCTGTGTCTTTGAAATTTAAAATACTTCCAACAGACTTGGTTTTTGGGTATTTTTAAAAGAGCTGTAATATTTTCACCTTTATTTCTTTTTTATGAGGTTATAACATTTTTATTTATTATTACACTCAACTTCGTGCTGTGTCGTCGTACAGTGGCGGCCACGTCAGCTCAACACTGCTGTTGTGACCTGACCTCGTTTAACTTAGAATGCATAACACTTCTAGCTCAGGTGATTTGATTGCAATCCTGAATAAAACCAGCTTGTAGGTCCCACGTCTTCTCGACAGAAAAATTGTAAATTGCTCGATATATTAAACAGGAAATGCGATCAGTGTAGAGTTTCCCCTCAGAAAACTTACTTGCAGGTTCTTTTACCCTAACGTGATTCACTTGTCGTACCTCGCGCCACCCGTAACCAGAGCTCGGACTTTCGGCGTCATTGGACTTTAAAAACTGCAAATTGAAATCGGAATAGAACATCCAATAAATATTTTTTTTTACACTATCTGAGCCGCGCGGTGTATTCCGTAATACTTGTATTATATTTTTATCCAGCCACATAGTTTGGTTAAAATCCGCTCAGTAGGTAGGTACCTACTTTCTGTATTGTATGTTGATACGTTTGGTCATAGCAGGGAACAGGAAAATGACTGGAATGGTACTTGCTTGATTCTCAATTAAGTAAATAGCAATAGTATTTTTCTACCAGTAAAAGCTATACATGCCAAAAATTTGTCTAAAGACGAAGCCTGGGTCCGGGTTTCGGGTTTGCTAACCGGTATAAACAGAAGTGTAGAAGAAGGGAAGTGCTGTTTAGTGTTTTCATCTCGTTGTTGTTCTTGTTGGCTGGCACTGGGGTACAGGGTATCTACAAGCTCGCAACACGTGTTTCGCGAGTTGCGAGCTATGTATTGGCCTCGCACCAGCTCAGTCCAACAACTCGTAGCTCACTACCGATGCTCCGACGCCACGATTGCAATGGCCGCCCACGGGCCCGACTTCCGTTCGGAAAGGCTGCCATCGATTAGAAGCAGTGCTAACGGTATTTGTTGCTGCTCTTCTAATATTGTGCCCTATCCATTGCCGATGGGAGATTGCTTACTGAGGGTCCACAGACTATCATTTTTGTCCAAAATATGTAGATGATAACTTCTTGCACTATAGAGCGAGTGCCTGTATCATAAGTTTTGCATCTTACTGCCCCAAAAAAAAAAACTTCGCGAATTTTCAATTGTGTATGTTTGTGTCACGAGTACCAAAACCATATGATGTGTGATGAGCATGTATGAAAAGGCTCATTAATATGGAAGAGTCGAAATGACAGGCCCTTTTCATGGTCGTGACATGTGGAGATCCTTTGTCTATCCCACGTTTTTTTTTTGTGGAAGACCGGTGTCTTAAGATAACTGTATTTTATGTCACATATTTTTTCTTAAACTTCTCTTAATGTAAATAATTATGAAATGTAAATGTTATTTTTGTAAGTATAAGGTGTTAGTATTAGATTCTTCTTTGTGTTAGTTTTAAGGTTTTATTACTAAGTAGTACCTATGTATAGTAAGTAATAAGTTGTAAATTTTTACATTTATGTAGTTATTTTTCAGTAAACTAGCAATAAGCGCGAATTGGAAATTTTCTGTAAGCCTTATTGTTTTCTTT